>JAWQFJ010000624.1:220000-227500 GCA_034096865.1 Theodoxus fluviatilis
AGCAATGACGGAAAGATACTGAATAGCAAGAAGGACGAGACAGCGGGGAATTAAAGGACAGATGAACAGACGGACGGACGGACGGACGAACGGACAGACAGACACACAGACAGACAGACACACAAACACACGAAGGCAGGCGAACGGTCGGACGGGCGGACAGATGAAGACAGACAGACAGACAGACAGACAGACAGACAGACAGACAGACAGACAGACAGACAGCTACATAGACAGTCAAGCAAAGAGACAAACTGACACACAAACAGATTGACACAAAGACAGACAAACGCACAAGCAGGCAAGAGGACAGAACAGGACAGACATATAATCGGGCATACTAGAACTGAGAAGGAGAGAGAGAGAGAGAGAGAGAGAGAGAGAGAGAGAGAGAGAGAGAGAGAGAGAGAGAGAGAGAGAGAGAGAGAGATCGTGCCACTTACTTCACGCTGGAGGATGAGCAGTCACTCACACTTTCCTTCTTCTTCCTCAGTCACACAGCCGCGGGCTGTCGTTGCCCCAGTTAGAAAATGACTCGTAGGAACTGGATCCTCTCATCCAGAGGCTCGGCTAACTATATTGTCCTGTAGCACTGTCGACAAGTGGCCGCCTCGATGATGCTCTCTACTGTAGCTTCCTTTCTCCTAGAACTCTGTACGCAGCTTTGACGCAGCGTTAAGAGTCTGAGATGTCAACAATAGCTTCTCACTCCAATTTAGCCAATCGCGAGCGTTTCGGGGAGCAAAATCCGCCAATGAGGGAGCAAGTGACGTAAAGAACGGGAATTCCCTGGCACGGAGCCCGAGAACAGCCACACAACTGTGTCAAGGTCGAAAGTGGCAGCTCCGGATTCTCGCCCTGGCAGCCTCAGCAGCAACAGCGGTGTACGCCTGCGTAGAGTCTGCAGGCTGGTCGTGGTTGATTGAATCTACGGCATCAACACCGAGGCTGCAAGAACTCCCTGTGAGTGGGAGAACTGCGTGCTGAAGTGGGATGGTATGAGATGGTGAATGTCCTCGTTCCGCCTCTTCTCCGCAGATTTCGCTTCTGCGGATCTGCCTGCTTGTGTAACATGGGAGTATTTCAACCCCTACAATCTTTCTTTCGGTCGTACTCTCATGACCTTCCAACTGTCCCCACTCCTTTTTTCTACCTTATTCTCTCTCTCTCTCTCTCTCTCTCTCTCTCTCTCTCTCTCTCTCTCTCTCTCTCTCTCTCTCTGTGTCTTTTTGTCTGTCTGTGTATCTGTGTGTCTGTCTGTCTTCTGCCTGTCTGCCTGTCTATATGTGTCTGTCTGTCTGTCTCCATATGTCTGTCTTTGTCTGTATGTCTGTCTGTCTCTGTTTCTATCTCTCTCTCTGTCTCTCTATATCTGTCTCTCTCTCTCTCTCTCTCTCTCTCTCTCTCTCTCTCTCTCTCTTTTTGTCTGTCTGTGTATCTGTGTGTCTGTCTGTCTTCTGCCTGTCCGCCTGTCTATATGTGTCTGTCTGTCTGTCTCCCTATGTCTGTCTTTGTCTGTATGTCTGTCTGTCTCTGTTTCTCTCTCTCTCTGTCTCTCTATCTCTCTCTCTATCTCTGTCTCTCTATCTCTCTCTATCTCTGTCTCTCTATCTCTATGTCTCTCTGCCTTCCCCCCTCGCCCCCAAGTCAGAAATAAGAATAGACCCACCGCGGCTCCCCACGTGATTCCAAAAATAAAAGCTAGTAAACAGTGAAATGAAGTATTACCTTATACTCAGATGCAGTGATTAGAGAAGTCAAAGGACTTAATAGCCAACAAAGGCTGATAAGCTATCGACCTTCCCACCCCAGACTCAGACATCCATCCATTAATCCCCCATATCTTTACCCATCCATTCATCCATGCATCCATTCATTCATTTAGTCAGTCAGCTGCCCATCCATCCAAATATCCACCCGTCTACAATCCTTCTACTCATCGATCAGTCCATCTACCCATCCACCGATCCATCCATCCATCCATCCATCCATCCATCCATCCATCCATCCATCCATCCATCCATCCATCCATCCATCCATCCATCCATCCATCCATCTATCTATTTATTCATTCATCATCAAATCATCTGTACATTCATCCATCCAAACAACCATCCAGCCAGCCGTCCACACATTCACCCATCCGTCTACCCATCTACCCGTCCATCCAACCATTCATTCATCCATCCACCCATTCATCCATTTATCTATCCAACTTCCCCTGTGGGTTCGGGCTAAGAATTGACCCACCGCGTCTCCCTACGCGATTCGTAAGAGGCGAATAACTAGGGACACCGTGACTGGATTACGTTTACTCTAAACTGCTCTAGTGATTTTCGTGCTTAATGGCCTTAAATAGCATACAAAGGCTGATAGGTCGTAAAACACCATCCATCCATCCATCCATCCATCTATCCAACTATCTGTACATTCATCCGTTCAACCAGCCATCCGACCAGCTAGCCATACACCCTCCCACCAATCCATCCATCCATCCATCCATCCATCCATCCATCCATCCATCCATCCATCCATCCATCCATCCATCCATCCACCCATCCATCCATCCATCCATCCATCCATCAATCCATCCATCCATCCATCCACCCATCCGTCCGTCCATCCATTCATTCATCTATCTATCCATCCATCCGGCTATTCATTCTTCATTCCATCTTCTGCAGCCGTGTTTATTCATCAAGATGCATTTAGACCCATCGCCAGGCGTCCTGCACGAGATGCATGAAGAGCGGCAGACTCAGGCCCGCACCCTGACGTTCCAGTCCCTCTGTATGCAACAGCCTGCTCGGGCACGTGTGCCGTGCTCGTACAAACACGACTAGATCCAGTGTGATCTGGTGCTGCGGTCTTTCTTGACTTCACCCTTTAGACTACATTTGCTTCCGCTGTAATATTACCTCCAGTGCAGTTGCTGTTGGCGTCTATGCTCAGACACAGTGAAGACCCCGTTTAGCCCTCAGCGGCGATTAAAAAACACGCTGTCCGATACAACTGGCATCGAGTGTACATTTATAAAGGAAGTTTTACGGTGTATCATATTTTATTCATGGGCAATGTAAGGCCATGGACTTCAAAATCGCAGAGGTTAGTTAGAGAACGAGCAAGTCAAGTCTCGATTTATCTATAGTTCTTCGCAACTTGCGACTGGCTTAGGTAGACAGACGCGGTGGGTCTATATTCACACCCAACCCAAAGAAGGACTGACACCAAGCAAAGACATGAGTGGTGCAGTTGTGTTCAAGAAGGGGACAGTTTATCTTAGCAACTGTCTGAATCGCGTGTGGATCATGACAGAAACATTGAAGCGTCTCCAGCACGTTTCCCTGGCCCATGGGGTTGCTCAAGAACAATTTATCGCTGCAGGCAATTTCTAAATGGTGTTCCTCGTGCGCGAGCAAACACTTACACACACTTACACACACACACACGCGCGCACGCACATACACACAATGATATACACTAACACACACACTAACACACACACACATACACATTCACACTCACACACATACAGACACATGATTCCTTTGACTGCTTTAGATTCATCTCATACTTGAATGCAAATCGTTGGAAGAGACTGTCGATATGCAAGTAAAGAAACTGGCGTACGAGCTCGCAGCGGCTAATATTTGTCTTGTGAATATTACATCGAGACTTCAGTGGCTACAACAATAGGGCTTTGTTGGCTATGCACGTAGTATCAAAAATGATCTCATTCGATTGTATCTGTTATTATAGAACTTGACAGAACATTAACCGTTCATGAAACAACTCATTTATGTCAGCTGCCTGTCGACCAAGAAAAGGGGAAGCTGATTCCCATTACGCAGATTTTGGACATGCCAGGAATCGACCCTAATGATTCACCAGAGATGTTGAAGTGATGGAGCCTTCAATGCATTTATTTAAGCTAAGTAGTTTATCGTCATACTCTCCCATTGATCTATCCTCTTCACGTAACAAGAGCCTACATACCAATAACACAGTTGCATGACACCTTAACATCATTCAGACAGTGCAAGTAAACAGACGTGCTCGATAACCATCTCAACTTTGCTTGAAGCAACTTTTTCCTCTGGCCCACTTATCACCTAATCACCGATGATCGAAGGCAAGAAGTCGTGGGGTCAATAACAAATAAAGATTTCTATGACAGGAATATACCATGGCTGGTGCAAAAGGCCTGGGCAAACTTTGACTACTCTGCCAGGCTTCCTTGAAGAGTCAGGCTTTTGAGAGAGTCAGGACGAAGACGGGAAGGACCGTGCCAGGTCAGCTCCTCGTCGCCTTTCGTCTGGGGTTGCCTCGCTGTGAATGTCTTCCTGTTTGCTTCCTTTATCGACGGCCAGAATTGGCGTCGTTGTCTGAAATGACTCTCCGTCCATCCTCTGCTAAGCCCCCCTCTCCGGCTCTCACAACTCATACCCCCCCCCCCCTCCTAAAATCCCTTTGCTACTCCTCCATCTCGCCCCCATTATTCATCTGTAACCCCCCACCCTATCCGAATCCTCCTTGTAACCCCTTTTCTATCTCCCCATCTCGCCTCCACTACTCATTTCCTATTCACTCTCCATCCCTATGCCCCAGTACCCTACTCTAAACTGCAGTCCGCTCTCTTCCATCACCAAATCCATTTGTGCTCCGACTCCACTCTCCTCTCTAATCCATTCCCACGTCATCTAACACTTCCTCTTCTCCCTCCTTGTAAAGTTCGACCCTCACTTATCCCTCTTGGACCACCCCACACACATATATCGCTTTCAAATACCCCCTTCCCCCCTTTCCCACTGTCTCTTCTCCTCTTCCTACGTCACTATTCTGTCCTTCTTTTATGATTTGTGGGTCGGGGGTACAAATAGAATGGCTATCTCTCGCTACACGATTTATATCAGGTGAATGATTTGGAAAATGAAAAATTGAACTTTCTTATGCTCCAACCAATGCCAGTGATTAGTGCAGTCAATGGGGTCACATTGGCATAAGAAAAATTGGCCCTAAAACTATATCTGTCCGTCCGTTCGTACGCCCGTCCGTCTGTCCGTCCATCCATTCATCGATTTGTCCATCCATTTATCTTCTGATACCTACCTTCGGTTGACCATCTTCCGGATGATGACATACACTGTGCAGTCTTTGTTCACGGGCCCGAGTATGGATGTTTAGTCCAATTCTGCATGCACACACTCGGGGGCAGTGTGGGCACTGGATGGACGCTGTCGCTGGGGTGAGTGATAATGTCCTCTTGCTTTCCCTGGCACCGATGGCACGGTCTCGCCAGCTGCATTCGAATGCTTTACTGGCGCACTTTGTCCAGCCCCGCCAGTACAGGCAATTCTGAGCTCGATATCTCTGAGATCTCTGGCGGGAATTTCACAGTGCTTAAAGAATGTCTTTGAAGGAATCCTTGTAGCGTTTCTTGGGGCCCTCCCTGCGACCTGTGACAGTGTGCAAGTTCCTGTGCATTACCTGCCACTCGCTCTACCTTCACCCGCTGCTGCCCTCTCGTTTTCATCCTGTCTTCCTCTAAGACGCCATCCAACCACATTTTTGTTTCTTTATTATTCCATTCAGCCCACACTCACATCACAATCCGTACTATGAGCAATGCTTTTTCTTTTCCAGATCGCTGTTCAGAGCCATTCTGGTACGCACCAAGTTGTATGTGGGTTGGGGGTAAGAATAGACCCACCGCGTCACCCTACTCGATTCGAAAAAAGTGAGTGAGTAAGTAAATCGAGACATGCCTAGCTCTCACTCTACCCAGCTGTCGTGATTTTACAGACATTGGTCCTGCATAGTCAACAGAGGTTGATGGGCCGTATCTCTGGCGTTCGTAAATGCTTCATCTTCCTTTCAAGTGACTTCTTATCTATTGTCGCTCGGATCCGCCATTATGTTCTTGCACTGGATGAGTGCAAGGTCTTCGAAGGTGGATCTGCAACACCAGCCAAGGGTAGAGATGACTCAGCAGTGGTAGTTCATTTTGCACAGGGAAATATAGAGACGCTGCTCTTCGGCTTGGCAGGGCTCCCAATGTCAATATTGCTTCCGGTTGAGTTATACAACACGCGAATTGTAACGTTTCCCATTATCATTGGTCGTCCATCTTGTCATCCGAAGTAAGGCGAACCGGATCCTTTTGCTGACGTCGTGAGCCGAGGAGCTCCGAAGAGCGGTGCCTCAATAGTTCCTTTTGCAAAACGGACTGACACGACCCGGTAACCGTGTTGCGGCATTTGACCTTTCAAGTTATGTTTACGTAGCATTCCACTATCACAAGTCTTCGCGACAAGTAAAGTACTCGAGCAACCCCTTTTCAAACCCATACAATAATTGCTCAGTAAATCCTGCCGCACAGACGAGCCATAGGAGCCCAGCTGGCAGTGGAAGTGTTTGGCCTTGTAATCTGGTTTCAGTGGGTTCAACATGACAGTTGACATCTCGGGTGAAACGGACAGGAAATTGACTCTGTATACTTTCCTCGTCAGCTGTGCAGAATGAGCTTTACGATGCGTCTAATACTATAACACATTCTCATGCGTCTGAAATAAATGAACTCGCGCGTGCTTGCCCTCGCCTAGAAGCACGCACGCGTACAAACACACACACACACACACACACACACACACACACACACACACACACACACACACACAAACACACAAATACACACACAGACACACAAACACACAAATACACACACAGACACACACTTTTGCTTTGCAAATCCAACAAAGCACCCTGACATGCAGTCTTGCAACTATTGCTTCCTTCTCCTTCACTCTCCTCTCTATTCTCTCGATTCTGTCTCCTCCAATCATCTGTGTATACGTCTTTCATCCCTTCTTGTTTCTCTTCTCTCTTTCTCTCTTCTGTCACTTTCATCAACTGTATTCTCATTCCTACGTCCCGTCTACTTCTTCCTTCTCCTCTGCTCTCTCTCCCCCTGTGGATTATGGGTTAAAAAAAGTTCAACCATGTCTCCCTGCGCGATTTGAAAAAGGTGAATACCCAGGGAGATGGATACTTGACCTGCTTTCACTCAACCAGCTCCAGTGAGTTTGAACTGGATGGCCTTACGTATTGCCTACAGAAGCTCATAGACGTTATACGTCCATTCATCATCATCATCAGCAGCAGCAGCAGCAGCAGCAGCAGCAGCATCGTCGTCATCATCATCATCGTCGTCGTCGTCGTCGTCGTCATCATCATTATCGTTGTTTTCGTCATCGTCGTCGTCATCATCACCATCCGGTTTCCTCCATGTCTTCCTTTTCCTCCGCCGTCTCCTCTACACCTCGTCTGTCCCTTTCTTCGTTTCGACTCTCTGCACTTCTTCTCTCCATTCCTCTCTCTGCACCCAATCCTCCTCTTCCTTCTCCCCTTTCCTCTCTGTACCTCTCCTGTCCCTTGCTTTTCATGTGAGCATTTGCTTTCTCCCCATCTTCACCCCTCCACCACCAAAATCCTCTTGGCCTC
>JAWQFJ010000624.1:237500-249989 GCA_034096865.1 Theodoxus fluviatilis
ATGTAATGAACCCTTCCCCAGAATTAAATAATAACTAATGAATGGGCTGCCAAGCCAGATACAAAACTATACTCACAGCTCAAACTTGTCGTGGCCTCCAGCCAATCCGAAGCAAGCAAGGCGGCTCGCTTTCCATTGAATGGAATTCCACACACATACACTATTTGGGAGTGGGGAGGTTTTGGGGATGTCCATTCATGGACACACGACACATACACGACGAAACTGGAGGTTTGCCTCTGGTGATAAGGCGTTGAGATTTCTCGATTCTCATAGTGGAGGTTGAGGTGGTGACTTGCACTGGGTCCAGGAGATGTAGGAGTCCCGGCGGGAGTCGCGTGGACAGGCGTCCGGTGAGGGCAGTCGAGCAGACGGCGAAAACCTTCTCCGTAGCGGGCAGGACGGCAGGCGGGCAGACGACTTGAGAATGTGACAAGTAGGGGAGCGAGGCAAGAGGCAGTCAGAGCTTTCTCGCAGGTGGCTTCTCAGGCGTTGGAGAATTTCTAATGACAGTTTCTCCATACAGGGTGGTCAGCAGATAGTTCACTCAGGAGAGGAAAACGTTGCAAGAACGAAAACTCGCAATACCTTGTACGTTGTCTCTCCCTGCAGTCAGAAGTGAGAGCAGTCCTCCATTTCGCCCTTCGTCTATCCATAGACGTTTGAAGAGGGTCACTGGGAATTAGTCCGTCAGTGGACGAAATTCCATGAGTTTTCACAAATAGTTCAACTCGTGAACTCTTTGAGACAGGGCGCCGTCCTAACATGGGCTGTCTCGGTGAAAACTCTGCTACGGGCACACGTGTGATCCCAAAACACGGGCTTAAATATCACAACAAAAGTCTGTCTGTGGTTCTCAACCAATCACAACGTTGGAGGATGTCTTGATTCACGATATTATATCAAACGACCAATCAACTGTTCACATAGTCATCCACCTTCCCATTGAACAATAACTGAGTCGTTTCATTAGTCCGTTCTCTGAAAAGTTCACTGCAGATTGGTCAACGGTAAAGTGTGAACCAAGATGAATTTAATATCCTCCCAAACGTTCTACTAAGTTCGTTTCTGTACTGGAAGGAAAACAAGGTTCACTGTTCGATTTCCCTTCCAAAACTCCATTCATCATATAAATTCCAACATCAACACTGGCTTGGCAGCAATATCAAACTAGGCTATGGCTTGGCAGATAATTCCCAACCCACTATATGATATAACCACAACCAGGAGCAAATGGGAAATATGCGTTTCGTAACATACCTTCCCCCCTATACGAGAAAAATTTTATAGCATGAAATTTTTCACGATAGGTTCATCAACATGAACTAAACACAAGCATAAGTGGAGACATTTCACCATATCCCTTAAGTAAATCACAAACAGGTCACAAAGCTTCCATACCTGTAATAAATCCAAACTCAAAAGGGGTTAATGTGAAAGAGTTCCACTCAAAAACTCTACAATTCCAACAGGATGTTATTAAGTCACACAATAACCAAACCATTGTGTGAGTATAACACCAAAATTCAACACAACATTACCTAATATCCTCTCCAACAACAGCAGCAGGGAGCTCCCAGGTTACGTAATCTATTTCATTACTAGGTCAATCGGTACAGAGACAGGCAGTGAGAACTTCATGACCCTCTCTCAGCTATTCCTGATATCTCCGTCAACCCGACAGCCTCCTAGGGGTGATGCTTCCCTCTTAATAATCTCAGTCACCTTAGTCTTTTTCTCCTAGAGAGAAAACTAATGAACAAACTAAAGGTGCCTTTAAAGCATAAGGAACAACTGATTGCTCTATTGGAAAAACCAACTGACAAAATAAACGTGCCCTTCCCACCTCTGGGGAAAATGGCAATACCTGTGAAGGCTCAACAGCAAGGAACCATCCACTAGATCTCCAAACTAAGATCCACTATGCTTCTCCACATAAAGACAAACAGACTAAGCTCCAGGCTTCTTGAAATAACCTCTGAATTTAGCATAGCTAAATAATCCCATGTTCAGACGGTTACATGTTCAAACTACACTTAGAGGGTCATGATCTTGGCGATGGAGAAACCTCAAACAACTATCATCCATGGCCAGAAACCACAGCTCATGACTCCTCTATCGTCTAATGCGGTCCTCCCACATCAAGACTGTAAACTATTCGAGCCCCCATGTCTCTCCACCATGGAGGGACAATTAAACTATTTAAGCATATGACCACACAGGGCCACACACACAACTAAACCAAACAGTGATACTCGGCAGGTCATTCTGACCTACCCAGCACTACAGACTAAGCACTGTTTCTCACTACATTTCAAGCCACACCCTCAACACAACACACTCTCTCCCACCATTCATTCCTCTCTAGAAGGTCAGCTTTTTCTTTCTCTTCTTCCAATCGTACCACCTCTTCTCTAGCTGTCCAGTCTTTCTCTGACTCTCGACAGCACATGTGATCGCGTTCACTTCCTCTAGCCAATCACACAGGAAAGAAAGCACGCACATGCATTCTTCCTCCACCACTCTCTTCCTTGCATGCAGTCCTGGCTGGCTACATGGCACTTTCAAGGGAGACAACTCTACAGTCTCTAGTTCAGACTCCAACTTGACTTCCATCAATGGCACTGCTAGACTACTATCATTGCAGTTGCTCTCTGAACACTGGTCAGTACACACTAACCTCTTGCTATCTGGGACTACACTAGGCACATCCCTGATCTGCAAACACACATCTCTCTCTCCATCCTGCTTCTCTTCTTCAGTCATTCTCACACCAGTCTTTCCATAAGACTCAGGCTCGACTCCCATCTCACAGTCTACTGATAAGACTACCTGTGCTGGCTCTTCACCAGTCACACACACTTCTCTCAGAAAGTACCCAGGTGATTCATCACCTCTGTTTTCTTCCTCTGCCTGTTCATACAGACAGCCAGAATCAGGGTCACACTTCTGCTCTTCCATTAGGGCTAATCTCCCTCCCACTGTTTCTGAACTCGAGGGCAGTGACTCAGTTTTTGACTCTATCTTTGACTCTGTCTTTAACTCTGTCTCTGACTCTGTTTTTGACTCTGTCTTGGACTCTGTCTTTAACTCTGTCTCTGACTCTGTTTTTGACTCTGTCTTGGATTCTGTCTTTAACTCTGTCTTGTCACTTTCTAACCTCTCTCTCTCCTTCCGAGTGGAACACATCACCACTCCCCTCTCAGACTCACTCTCTAACCTCCGAGTGGAACGCATCACCACTCTCCTAGGGAGAAACTCGTCATCCCTATCAATCTCATCCCTTGCATACAGGACTCCTAGCATTGCATGCTCATAAGGGTGAACTCTATCAATCCCCTTCCGACTCTCTTCACTCTGAGGAACTCCGAGCACCACAGACTCACTCGTCTCACATGAGACACACACAGTCTCCTCAATCCTCTCTCTCTCCCGACAGTGTCTACGGTTTTCACACAACCCACTCTCTCCCACAGAGCTGCTCTTCTTTGGCACTATGCCAAGGTATCTAATAGAGGCTACTCGTGGCCTAGTATCAGGAACCATTATCCCTCGGCAGTCGCGTGCTCTGTCTCTCACTGAGGTCACACACCGTCAGATGTCACGGGTCACTCTCACTCTGCAATCTCTCATCAGATGCCCGACCTTCCCGCACTTGAAGCATTCAATCTTCCTAGGTGGCTGACTTGCACTCCTGCGATCTTCTCTCCTTCCTCCATTCCCTTTAACTACATCTGCTGTTTCCTCACTCTCTCCTGATCTAGGATATTTCCCCTCATCACGGCTTTTCTTCTGCCTACTGCTTGCGTGGAGCAGATGGAACTCATCAGCCATACAGGCTGCCTGATCAACTTCCTCCACCTTTCTCTCTCCCAGATAGACTCGCACCTCTTCCGTCACAGAATCTTTGAACTGTTCCATAACAATCACCTGTTTCAGACGGTCCAGATCTTCAACAGCATTCACAGCCACACACCATCGGTCAAAAGAGCTGCGCAATCGATAGACAAAGTCCCTATGTGTCTCTCTTTCATCCTTCTTGCACTTCCTGAACTTTTGTCTATACGCTTCCGGTGTCAAAGCATACTTCTCCAAGATTGCTCTTTTTATAGCCTCATAGCTTTGCTCACTCCTAGGTAACGTGGAGTACACCTCTTGCGCTTTTCCCACCACAACACTACCCACTATGACATGCCAATGGTCTCTCTGCCACCTCAAACTTTCTGCCTGCTTCTCAAATGCAGCAAAGAATCCTTCCACATTCTTCTCATTGAATGTCGGAACTCCTGTGTACCTTCTCAGATCAATCTCACCATCTCTCTCTCTCCTGACCCTGTCTTTCTCCTTCGCTTTCTCAGCCTCTACCCTCTCTCTCTCGATCCCCAATCTCTCTCTTTCTGCCTGTACCTTCTCTTTCTCTACCTCCCTGTCTTTTTCCGCCTGTCTTTCTTCTGCCTCTGTCTCCAAGTTCTTTACTCTCTCATTTGCTTCTATCTTCTTCAATTCCACCTCCCTGTCCTTATCCGCCTTTTCTCGCTCTGCCTCTAGTCTGTCTCTCTCGATCCCCAATCTCTCTCTCTCCGCCTGTACCCTGTCTCTCTCAATCCCCAATTTGAGTATTTCCAATTCGTGCTGCCTCTGTCTTTCCTCTTTGTCCTCCTTCTCTCTCCCCCTTCCCTCATCTCTCCTCCTTCCCTCATCTGGATCAGTCACCACCACCTTCCTATCAACATCACTCTCAGTCCGCTTCTCCTCCACGAAGTTAATCAGAGCATCCTGCATAACAATTTTTGAAGCACCTTTAATGACATCTACGCCATACTTCTCAATGGTTAACTCCAAAGTTTGTTTATCGAACCCCAGGATCTCTAACCTAGTTGGCCATTCACCTCCCTCAGCCATGGCGAAAAGTTACTAAGTCCAGCAATCACCAAAAATAGAAAACACTCAGCAAATCTCCAAACAGCACTAACTGCACGATTTCTAATGAACCCAACAACATCGAGTCGCGTCACTAAGTGGCAGATCACAAGAGCAAAGGTCAGGCCGTGTCACAACAATCACTCACGCCTAATGCATAATGGATCACGTGCAAAGGGTGAAAATAGCAATGCAGGTCAGGTCACATCACTCACTCAAGACACAATCAATGCAGGTCAAATTTCTAAGTGATAAATATGGCTTCAGAATTTATCTCATAGATTTACAAAAACCTCATATATTACCAATATTCATTCAATTATCCCGAGACGAAAGGCCCCCATAATGTTACAAGTAGTATTAAAAGATTATCAATCTTTCTGTGGCTCGTTAAATGTCTAGGGTACTTCTTACTACTTGGCACCTTCCAATCAAAACATTCACACAAGGATGACGTATGGACGCAAATGATGACTGGGATTCCTAAATCAAAGTTCAAATTCAGTTTTAATCAATAATAGACAAATTGGTCATGAGTGATAATTTCAACACAATAATTAATAAGGCATGGTGATACTGAAACGCATTTCAAAATGTAATGAACCCTTCCCCAGAATTAAATAATAACTAACGAATGGGCTGCCAAGCCAGATATGAAGCTATACTCACAGCTCAAACTTGTCGTGGCCTCCAGCCAATCCGAAGCAAGCAAGGCGGCTCGCTTTCCATTGAATGGAATTCCACACACACACACTATTTGGGAGTGGGGAGGTTTTGGGGATGTCCATTCATGGACACACGACACATACACGACGAAACTGGAGGTTTGCCTCTGGTGATAAGGCGTTGAGATTTCTCGATTCTCGTAGTGGAGGTTGAGGTGGTGACTTGCCCTGAGTCCAGGAGATGTAGGAGTCCCGGCGGGAGTCGCGTGGTCAGATGTCCGATGAGGGCAGTCGAGCAGACGGCGAAATCCTTCTCCGTAGCGGGCAGGACGGCAGGCGGGCAGACGACTTGAGAATGTGACGAGTAGGGGAGCGAGGCGAGAGGCAGTCAGAGCTTTCTCGCAGGTGGCTTCTCAGGCGTTGGAGAATTTCTAATGACAGTTTCTCCATACAGGGTGGTCAGCAGATAGTTCACTCAGGAGAGGAAAACGTTGCAAGAACGAAAACTCGCAATACCTTGTACGTTGTCTCTCCCTGCAGTCAGAAGTGAGAGCAGTCCTCCATTTCGCCCTTCGTCTATCCATAGACGTTTGAAGAGGGTCACTGGGAATTAGTCCGTCAGTGGACGAAATTCCATGAGTTTTCACAAATAGTTCAACACGTGAACTCTTTGAGACAGGGCGCCGTCCTAACATGGGCTGTCTCGGTGAAAATTCTGCTACGGGCACGCGTGTGATCCCAAAACACGGGCTTAAATACAACAGCTAAAGTCTACCTGTTGTCCTTGACCAATCACAGCGTTGGAGGATGTCTTGATTCACGATATTATATCAAACGACCAATCAACTGTTCACATAGTCATCCACCTTCCCATTGAACAATAACTGAGTCGTCTCATTAGTCCGTTCTCTGAAAAGTTCACTGCAGATTGGTCAATGGTAAAGTGTGAACCAAGATGAATTTAATATCCTCCTAAACGTCCTACTAAGTTCATTTCTGTACTGGAAGGAAAACAAGGTTCACTGTTCGATTTCCCTTCCAAAACTCCATTCACCATATAAATTCCAACATCAACACTGGCTTGGCAGCAATATCAAACTACGCTATGGCTTGGCAGATAATTCCCAACCCACTATATGATATAACCACAACCAGGAGCAAATGGGAAATATGCGTTTCGTAACAGTGTGTTTCTGTGTCTGTCCGTCTGTCCGTCTGTATGTCTCTGTGTGCGTGTGTGTGTGTGTGTGTCTGTCTGTCTGTCTGTCTGTCTGTCTGTCTGTCTGTCTGTCTGTCTGTCTGTCTGTCTGTCTGTCTGTCTGTCTGTATGTCTGTCTGTCTGTCTGACTGTGTGTCTGTCTGAGTGTCTGTCTGTGTGTCTGTCTGTCTGTCTGTCTGTCTGTCTGTCTGTCTGTCTGTCTGTCTGTCTGTCTGTCTGTCTGTCTGTCTGTCTGTCTGTCTGTCTGTCTGTCTGTCTGTCTGTGTGTGTGTCTGTGTGTGTGTGTGTCTGACTGTCTCTCTGTCAATGTGTGTGTGTGTGTGTGTGTGTGTGTGTCTATCTGTAAGACCTCTTATTGACTTGGTAACAACGTACACTGGCATTCTGATTCTGAACACTGTTATCACAGTGCCACCACCATGACTGCCTCAATCCCGGCGGCAAACTGGCACGAATACTACTATCATCGGCGCCACCACCATCACCACTACCATAACCATCTCCACAACTCTCTCTGTAGCATCTTTATCGCCTCCCTAATACCTTTAACAGCAATACTACCATCATGCTACCATCATCACCGTCACCATCTTCACTACCGTCACCAGTACTACAACTGCTATCACTAGCACAGCGTCACCACCAAAGCACCACCATAGCATCCTCCTCTCCAGAGATATCATCGCCATCAGTGGCACCACTATCGGCACTACCACACTTGCTGTCGCCACCAACATCACTGTCACCACCGTTCTCACCACTACCCAGGGACTGGAGCTGGTGTCGGTGCCCGACAACTGTGTGTCTCAGGGCCGGACCAAATCAGTTGGGGGGGGGGGGTTCCTTTTTGGTTTGGGGGGACAAATCAGCGAAGTGGCGAAGCCACGAGCGCGCGCCTGCGAAGCAGGCGCGTAAACTAGGGGGGTCCGGGGACATGCCCCCGCGGAAAATGTTTGAAAAACGGTTAAAATCTGTGCAATCTGGTGCATTCTGGGCCTTGTTTTGAGGGGTAAGAGCCCCCTCCCCCCTCCCTTCCCCAAAAAAGCATTTAAAGAAAATACCATTGACCTATCTATCAGCATGGAAAGTTCTTGTGTCAGACTGCCTGTGGCTCTGGCAGGGGAGAAGTGTCAAGTCAAGGGCTGGATAAGTTCAATTGTTCAGCAAGGTTTCTGGGAGCAGCGCCATGTGAGTTCGATATCGAACAGCGAATGTTTCCACAACCGCTCCAACGTCCACAGGAAAGCTGTCTTTGTGGATCTGCATGAGGGCTAATCCATTGAAGCGCTCTGCCCCCATTGTTGACCGAAGGTAAGTTTTCAGGATCCGAAGTCGGCTCATTGAACGTTCACACTCTGCTGTAGTGATTGGCAGAGTGCACATGAGGATCAGCATCTGATGCAAGTTCGGGTAAAATTCCTTGTCGCACACTTTTAGGGCTTCTGTGAGTGAAGTGGGAATCACAGGTTTTTGCTTCGTAGTTGGGTCAACCCCTGTGTTCGCTCTGTTCCACTTATCGACCCATCTCACAAATTCTGTGTCAACATTTGTAGAATTCTTCAAGTCCTGCTCCCAAAGGGCGGCCAGGCACTTGACACCATCCGGGACAGCATGACATCCATTTGGAAACTGCTTGATAATATTGGTGGGCACAAGCAGCAGGCCATCTTTGGCAAGGTCAGAATGCTTGAATCTCTCCTCCAGTTGGTTTCTCATGTTGTCAAGGAAAGGAACAGCAACTGGCGCACGGTAGTATTTCTCAGAGGTTTCAGCAGGGTGATTTTCTCGAAGCAACTGCCTCGGCGCAATCCTTGGGCGTCGAAGATCTTCTTCAACTAAGTTGCGAGACATTTGGTTGGCCTCAACAAACCATTCTGAGAACACATTGTCAATGTCTGTCCTGAGCCTATTGACAGTGTTCGTGAGATCTGCAAGTTCAGCATAGGCCTTCACAATGTCCTGTGCTCTTTTCTGCAGGCTGGTGGTCAGAGGTTCGATGTACCGGAGGCAATTTCTTGTGACGACAAAAGCCACCAGGAAATCTGCACTTGACATGGTGTGCAGAAACCCTGTAGCTTTTGCAATAGTCTCGCAGTCCCACTCTTCTGTCACTCTGCCAGCCACCATCTGCCCCAAACAGTCGTACAGGACCATGTACATGTCCGAGAAAGTTTCAAACGCATGGTGCCTTTCCACCCAGCGTGTCTTGCACAGGTCCACCATCTTCTTCTTCTGCGTGTCAGGAAAGGCACGTTCAATGACCTCCTCCAGCTTTCTTTGCCGCTTTGGGGCACGGTTGAAGAAGAGAGCCAGGTATGTCATGGTATTCAGCATCTTTTTGACAGTGTCATTTTCGCAGGATTTCACGATACAAAGGCTTAAACAATGGGCTGCACAATGGAAGTACATGGCCTTCTCATTCAAGGCCAAGATCCTGGCTTGCACGCCTTTGAACTTGCCTGCCATATTTGAGGCGCCATCATACCCTTGGCCCCGAATGTCCTTCATATCAAGGCCCCACCTTTGTAGGCACTGCAGAAGTTGGTCTGCAATGGCCTCTCCTTTGATTGAGTCACAGGGCAGAAACTCGACAAAGTCTTCATGGATTTCTCCATCTTCGTCAACATACCGGAGAACCACCGCCAGCTGCTCCCAGTTGCCAGAGTCTGTTGCTTCATCGGCAAGCAGGGAGAAATGTTTAGCTGTTTTCACTTTGGACAGGATCCTGTCCCTGATTTGCTCCCCTATTATGTTGATGAGATTGTTCTGAGTTCTTTTTGATACGTATGTGGCATTCTGTTTGCATGTGGCAAGATGTTTTTCTAGCACAGTATCGCCTGAATCAACTCGAAACTTCAACAGTTCGTTGAATTTGCTGCTGTTGTTTTCTGCTAGGACACCATCATCGTTGTTTCCTCTCAGGGCCAAACCGTTTCTACCACAGAAGACAACAGTTTTGACGACCGATGCCAAGATTTGCATGTTGGTTTCTATCTGTGCAGCTGCTTTGGCGTCCAGTTGATTCTTGATGTCAGTCTGCTTTTGCGTCATAGTGGACGTGAAATTTTCCGCCTTTTCAAAAGCAGTGGCATGGTATCCCTTCGTCTCATGATCTTTCAGATGATCTGCTGCCTTGTTCCAATTCTTGTAGGCAGATGTAACAAATTTACCAAGACCATCACCTTTGGCAAAAAGGGCGCAGCACTTGCAGAAACAACCGTCAACAGATGGTGAGTACACAAGCCAACTGTAACGATCAAGCCACTGGGTCTGGAACTTGCGGTTCTTGTTGTTCATGACTGTCACAGGAAAGCTGAAGCCAGAGGGTGGTTTGAAATGTTCCTTCATCAAGAATAATTTGTCCTCCTCACTCAGTGACTGGCCCATGTACGTCCCAATATCAGAAGAACGAGACAGAAGCGGACTGGAGCTGGGTGAGACTTCCTCTGAAAAACCAAAATAAACAAAATAAATTCACACACAAATTTCATATTGCTGTTAAATTTTATATAATTTACACTTTCAAAAGCCACATGTCATCTGATGCAATATGGCATAAACTTTACTGATAGTTTTATATTCTAATTTCATATCTGCTAATCATGCCCAACAAATTCTCTGAAGAAGGCCTGTGAAGTGTCAAAAGCTTGTGACCGATACTATGGCATTTGTCTTTTAATTTTTTTTCTTTTTTTTTTCAAATCTATATTATATGCATTCAATAATAAATTTGTACTTTGCTAGGGTCTAGCATTCTCTATAAGGGTTCAAACTGACATCAAAATAAATGAATGGTGGATTTCATGCTAAACGGCCATATGCCTGAGCCACATCCATCGTCATGTCTGCCTTGCCCAGAATGTAGGCGAATATTCCGTTATGAAATAAAAAGGCTTACCAGAAAATGAGTTAGCTCTGTCTGAATCTGACACCGTATCTTGAAAATGCTGCTGGGTGTTGTCATCTTTATCCACCTTCTTTTTCTTCAAATTGACGGTACTTGAAGTTGAACAACTTGTTGACAGTAAGCTGTCTTGGTCAGGGTCTAGATATGAACAGAAAAATGGCAATTTTAAACCATGAAAAGCTCTGGAAATTAAAACAAAACCTCAATACACAAAGAATGTCAAAAGAAATGTGTAGATTCTCTGTATTAAATAAACTTGATCGTGTAACATAAATGTATCCATGTGTAATATTTATAACTCAGTCAGAGACCTTCATAATCACAAAAATATAGATTATTTGACAATTGTTGAATAACAGCATTTTAAAACGGATTCTAACTCATGCTTGCCATAACTGACTGGAAGAAGCATTGCACTATTTTGACCACAACTGCTGCAGTTAGACAATTACAATGTACACACAGACTCTTTAGTCTTTTCCATACTGAATGTTATGCCATAATTTCAATAAAAAGCCCCACAAAATTAATTCAATGTCTTACCACATGATTAATCCTGACTCTCTGAACATTGTTGCTGATGCTCTGCCAGGTCCTCATCACTGTCAGCTTTCCTTTTTTCAGAAGTTGAAGTTGATCCTGGATCAGACACAAAAATTAATAAACATTTTTTGTTATCAAATAAAATAGAGTGCATTAGACAGAAGAAAACGTCACAGAGCAGTGCCTGTTAGCCACAAGTATACAGTTATCTAATCATCCAAGCCATTCTTGCCTGGGGACGCTTCGGCGTAGAAAATAATAATACATGTAACAAAATAACTTTTGTCACGAGATGAATGTAGTGACAGTAAATGTTACTGTCTTTTGTTGACAATAATTCCTATTAATTCACGGCATTAATTACGACAACAACAAAAGTGTTGTTTTTTTAAACTAGGGGGGGGGGGGTTGGAAGTCAAAATAAACAAATCTAAAAAACCAAAATTATGAAAGGAGTCCAAATAAGAATCAATAAATGAAATACTATACAGTTAGACATGTGCTAATGTTTTCAGTTGCCTTTCAAAACAGCTCCCCCCCCCCCTCGCCCCCCCCCCCCCCCCCCCCCCAATCAAGTGGAACTGCTTTGCAAGCTGATAAAAGTTTGAAATCTTTTAATTATCATTACTTTTTCTCGCTCTACGTAAACTCTCTTTCTGTTGTTAGTCAAATTTGACTTCGACAACACCATGAACACCTTCCCCCCACTCGCCGACTCGAAACCCGAACCTAGCTTGGTCCTCCATTTCCCGCAACATGCTGATTACTTCCATTGTTTTGAGATGCGCGCGACTGAAAAAGAAACTGGAATCTTACCTTCAACATCAGATGCTGACGGCTGTGGAGCAAAAAAACTGCTCAGCTTCTTTGTGCCTGCGGCATCGGCAGGTTTAAGGGGTTTCTTTCTCGGCATTATACTTCAACTTGAAAGAACTTTGGAGAATTGAAACACAAATCAACCACAGCTGAGTGTGGAAATTGAATGCGGCGACTCGAGAACCGGAAGTTGTCTTGCGTAGTATGCGCAGACTAGTCGAACACGTAAGGGCTATTTTTAGTTCAGTGTTGGTTTAGCGCAGTGGGATTTATTTCAGGCTGCCTGGCTGACAAGAGTACAGTGCTGTACGTGTGGGGGGGCCGGCCTGGCAGTGTGTGTTGGGGGGAGGGGGGGGGGGTACCTTTTTTCTCATCGGATTTCACCATGAATCAGAATATAATTTGTTAGAGACACACAC
>JAWQFJ010000625.1:0-5000 GCA_034096865.1 Theodoxus fluviatilis
TTTGCCACAATGATTCCATTTGGACCGAGATTCAGTAGAGATGGGGATGGGGGGTGTTGGTGGTAGGGATTATCAGTGCGTTGATTTTTCCGTTGGCATGTCGGGAGGATAAGAATTACTGGTCAGAGGTGGGCCGAACGCCGAGAGGTGGAGCAAGAACTGGATATGAGTTGAGTTTGGGTTGGGTTTTGAGAACAGCGGTATTGGATTGTGCGGTAAGGTACAGATGATCACAGTCGTGGAAGCCCAAAGATCCTTCTGCGAAAGTTGAAAGAGAGAAACAAATAGGCAGAGGAAAGAAAGGACCAGAGGGTAGGGGTGACGTGAGATGGAAGGTGGTATCGGGGGTGAGGGAAGGAGATGGGTTCCGGGCAGGGCCAACACGCGAGTGTGACATCAGGGTCAGAAAGTGAGTGGGGAATGGTCTTTATTTCGACGGTCTTCAATGGGCATGTTTGTAGATCAATAGTGCCAAGTAGATCACTGAGGTTGCCACGATGGAATATCGGCAGCACGGCACGTCTGACCTGTAGCCTTTCTGTCTGACAGTGCCGATAATGTCCTATATTTAAGACCATCGTCATTACAGTCAGGATTTCAAGGCAGGCTGTCTCGTCTTATGGTCACTTTCGAGACTCTTGGAAGGCTGCTACACCATACGAACCTGTATATCCCCACCAAGCACGACACTCACACGCCAAACGCTTCCTATTGTCTTCTCCAACTTCCAGCTCAAACGTTTAAAAAAAGCAACCCTGAGGCATATGTTCTTGGCGCATCTCGTGTACATTTGTCAGCTACTTACAGATCACACAGCCAGTGACTCGTGAAAATTGCAGTCATAAATAGTCACCTCTTGTAAATATGTTCTCAAATGACAATGACATCAGAGAATGTCGCCAATGAAACTTAGGTTTGAGCGTTTTAGTCTTTGCACTTGATACTTTAATGGTTGGAATGATTGCTTGTGAGGCATGACTTACTGAGCCCGCGAGAGCACCTCGACATAACATTCACATAACGAAACGTCTACAATATCTGATTTGCCTTTTATAACAACATATGCACTACGACACTTAGACTCGTACTGCTATTATCTCATCATTAACGATCACAAACTTAGATGGTTATCTGATACCTCATGCATTGGGAGTGCTTATTCCACAATGTCGTAACTCTTCCATGCAAGCCAAAGCGTACACGCCGAGCATGACTCCATTGAAGTCCCCGTGATTTCAAAAAAATTACAGGTGATCTAATTGATTCACGAGGTCTTTGGAATAGATCCGACTAAGTCCGAAGGGCGATAGAAGTGGATCATTTTTGTGAAAAATTGCTTCACGCGAGCCTTGGAAGTACAGGAAAGCAGCAAGCATTTCCGTGAGAAAAGGGATGCAAAACTTAGCAATAAAACGTAGCTCTTCCTGGTAACCTTCTTAGTGTAGCGCCGTCACACCTCCTCTGGCTACCAAGATCCGGGAAAACTCGCGGTCGTTGAATTCGCGAACGTGAGGGACCAATTTCCATTCGATTCTCTAAAATCCATGAACCAAGAGGTGTGATGTGAAGCAAAAAGAAGAATGGTTAACTAGAGAAAGACCAGTACACATGGACCGACTAGTGATCTCGTAGGTGGAGTAGGGGCACACAACAACCAGACTCAATTGGAATCTCATTCGACCGCACAAGAGTGTTAGAGCAATAGGCTAGTACCTCAATCGAGCTTGTCTGAACACGAACCTCTATTTGTAACTCTGAGGAAACGACTCCAACACTCACTTTTCCTACCGTAACGAGCACTCCGTGAGCGGGCGTAGTGGGGCCCGGTTTTATTTATTCAATGTGAGCATTTAGTCACCTCGACGGTGGTTTTTGACTTTTATTTATTCCATTTTTTGAAACAGACGAAGCAGACACTCAACTGTCACGCCCTGTGGCTGTAAAGCTGATTGGCGCCAATTGGTTGTTAAAAGGCTTCCAGGAATTTCTACAAGTTACTAATTTTATTTTTCTTAACTTTTGCGATATTTGTTTTATCAAACTTTGTTTTTTATTTTGGCTGGTTATAGCAGTATGGTATCTTAGTCCTGGGCACCTGAGCACCATGCCAAAATGATACAGATAGTAGTTCCTTGGATCAGTAACTGGTCGTGCATAACCTTGACCTACTTGACACGATCAGGTGACAGCACCGCGAGGAATTAGACAAAGAGTATGATATCCCGGGTCCTCACGCAACGAGCACGTCACAACACAAGCCAATTTTCTCATAGAGTTAACAAAACCATCCGTCGACAAATAAATACACTCCGTCGCCTGTCTGTTCTTGCATCTTCGCTCCTACTCGGGGGACCTTACAGACCTTGTTACTAAAGACCCAATGTGCGTTGGAGAAACTCAGAGTTCGGATTGTTTCGAGCATTGATGTACGGACTACATGAACCCTAAGATTAGAGTAAGTTTATAGAATGCACGCCGATATGGGAGTTTGTTTTTCTGCCAGTTGTAATTGTATTTGGGCTTAGCTGAATGGTTGTGAAGCATTATGCTCCGTGGCAATAATTGCGTTTCTCAAAGAGTGCCCTATGCCCCTCTGGAACGGACCCTTTTGATGTTGGCACTTAGGACTGAAGCCGCAGCATGTCCGGGAGTGACTTACTTGTATTCTATGACATTGATCTTTAATTGGATTCCACCACTTGGAGTTATTGCCTCTTCTAAATAGCTCCGTCGCTTTTGATTGAATGTTTCTCTTCGCCCCGTCTTTCCGCCTGAACTATTGATGGACTTGATCGATTGCAACGAGTTCGAGAAGTTCCCCAAGAGTGCTGCGTAGATTCTCGTGAAAAAGCAATCATGGAGATGTCCTTGAAGGGCGGGAGGAAAATCACATATCTCGAGCCGCTCCTGTGGACGTGTTTGACTTTGCCAGAAAAGTCGGAGGCTCTTAGCGGAAGTCAGTCTCAACAAACTTTTGTGCATCGTGCCAACACTCCAGTTTCAAGATTTTTCTCCCCGAGGTAGAGAGCTCCGCATCAGTGGCGGGAGGAGTTCTCCTGTGTGCTTTCTTCTTCTTGGGGCTGGACGTCTATTGACCGTTCCTGACGGAATCGCTTTAAGAGGTTCACGGACACGCACTTCTGCACGGTTCTGGTGACGATTTTTTCCCTCTTTCTCGCTACGCTATCTCTCTGACTAGAACTTGTAGAAGTCTAAGCTCTACGACGGTGAATCATCACCCGTTCAGCAGCTGTCCGTGTACCTTTGGGGGGAATAATTTTAGAGAGCTTTCATTGAGGAAAAATAAACCTCATCTCCGTCTACAGGAGTGGGAAAAAATTACGAGTACTTTCAATGTTCGTTGCCAGCCGCGACATTGAAGAGGTTGACATTGAAAATGATGTTTTGATAGCTTGGAATGAAATAGGAGCGGTTACCTGCTTTCAAATCGCAACGGCTCTTTCAAATCTGCGTAATGGGACGCGGAAAACCCATCAAGGATTTTAATATGATTTCAACTGGAGAAGCGAGCGGCGGGTCTCTGGGACCTTGTCCTCTACGCCTTCACAGACCATGACAGAGAGAGCTTTGTCTTCCCGCGACCAAAGCCGAATGCCCGCCTGAGGTTTGGGGGCTCGAACCCCAATTACCACATCTCCTACACCTGAGGGTTGGTTGAGGGCGGGCTCGTAATGCGAGCGCTTGGAAGAATGGCTGCTGATCGCTCTGTTAGAAAATTGGATCATAAGCACTGAGCGGCGTTTCTGGTGAGGTGTTGGATTTCGCCAGGGAGACACGTGTAGGAGCCAGACAGGTAAAAGGGTGGCGAGGCAGGGAGCGGGAGACAAACACGGACGAGAGGCAGTCCTTTGTGGGGGAGTGAGTCACGGGCCTTTGTGGAGAGAAAAGCCTGCAGACGGCTTTCTCGCCTTCCCCCCTGTCCTCGCCATGGGATCCCCGTTATGCAAATTGCTTGATCAACATCACGGTGAGGGACCTGAATGCCGTCAAGTCGCTCCCTTGTTGTCTAAATACACCGAATAATGGAATAATGTCGATTTTCTTTCTCTTCCACCCCGAACGAGCCTTTTCCGCGGCATGTCTCTGATTCCAGTGAAGATGGTAGCAGCCAAAGTAAAGGAAAGACACGCACCCGCAGTTGGGTATGAAAATATTGTCTTCCGTGTTGACAGTTCTTAATTGGTCTGTGTGTTTACCCGTATCCGCATTGTAATCGGGAGCCTGAGTTCAGCTGCTGTTAATTAAGTTGGAAATATTTTTTTCGTCCATGAATTTTCTGTGACAATAAATGTAGCATGTAAGAACCGGTCAAGCGCTAATTTTATTAATCATCTACGCCGTTGTCTAAAGTCAATCATTCTACAGATTATTGTAACTGAGATTTCTGTATTGGCTTCAAACTTTGCCCGCGACGCAGCCGGCAGTTGTTCCCAGTGTCCTGTTCACCGCTGTAATGGAGGAAAATCTGACGAGGAAATTGGCTTAGAGCCCTGCTTTTTTCCACATTGACAACGGCCATCTGTGTGCGGCCATGCTTTTACGTCCACCCATCTGGCGAACGGATAACCTGGGTCGGGCTCGAGTGACCTCACCAAGCTCTGACTCATTGTCTGGTCAGGTGTCTCCTTTGATCTGCCGTGATATCCATGACTCCGGGAACCCTAGCTGCGACCTTGACTGCTGTTGCCAGGTAACGAGGGTGACACCCCCATAGCAGCTTCAAAGAACAGTCCTCTGCAGGAGTCAAGGGTCACTGGCAGCAGCGCTGTTGCCCAACACTGGTGCTGACCTGTGACTTTGCACCTCATGACGTCTGTATGTGCTACCCATGTCAACAGTCGGCAAGTCGGGACACTGTGATTGGAAGCTAAGAAAACAGGGCCCAAAGTTTACCGTCAACAGCGAAAAGGTTCGATAGCCCCCGCATCGACGCGGAAGTGTTCCAACAATCGTCAGGGCTCTTTGGACGTAAATCAAGT
>JAWQFJ010000625.1:10000-22500 GCA_034096865.1 Theodoxus fluviatilis
ATTCAGAAAACGCTCTATTTCGAGATACTAGCAACCCATCCAAAGAAAATAGAAGCCATGCACAGCATTAATTTATCAAAGGTGTATGTTGAATGCATTAATAGATCGTGAAACCTCCTACAGTTTACACATCGAATGCAGGTCAACGCATCCACGACGAACTTTTGTCTCGAATCTTAAAAGCTAGGCACCTCTCAAGCTGCCTCGCTCAATCTACGCTCGTCTACGATTGGCTCGATAGCAAGCAAAGAATGAAACTGCCCATTCGGCGAGATCTACGTAGATCTACCGAGATCTTCGCATTTTGAAACCCGCCCCAGGGCTGCACTACGCGAGCATTTTCAACACAGTAGCAGTGGGGAAAACTCGACACGGGACTTTGTGTTACACGTGGCAGTCATAGCGAGGCTCTGGTCCAGTAGTGACGGCGCTTGCCTGCAGTCATAGCGAGGCTCTGGTCCAGTAGTGACGGCGCTCGCCTGCAGTCATAGCGAGGCTCTGGTCCAGTAGTGACGGCGCTCGCCTGCAGTTACTTAGCGGCTGGCAAGTGTGGTGTCCAAACTAACGGATCCTTGAGTACTATCCCTGGGCAAGATTCTTCGCCCTCGCTGCCCCTCCTACCAAGGAATTCACGGGGTCACTGGCGCTGCACAATGGCGACTGGAGGTAAAATTCCCTAAGAAATATTTCTTCAGAAAAAAGCTTAGAATAAAGGATGAAATAAGGAGGGAAAATGCGATTGGTTTTGAAAAGTGACTTGATGCAATCGCAGTATCTGCGTCCTTGTCAAAAGCTAAAAGCGCCGTCTCATTTTTTTGCAGTGAAAATGACTTTTAGTGAAGTTCTGCAGCTTCCATGTAACAGATGTACTAACAATACGTAAGGATCTTTTAGTATATACGCATATGCACATGCACACACACATGCACTTGTACGCACACACATACGCGCGCACGCACACATAGTTTATATAAAGAAGAGAACTCGGACTCCTGTTTTCTCCCATAAATTGTTTTTACTTCAAACGATATGAATCGATATTTATTGTGATACTGTGATTCAGATATAACTGGAAAAACGAGTAAGCCTGGATCCCTGTGAAAACTGATTTTCTTATGACTTGAAAACAAACAGCCTCGACGGCAAGAAACCGCTTTGTGGCCCTCGGGATGCCGGGAAAGGTCACATTGAACTCAACAAGCTTGCTATACCCGAGTGAAAACTCGTCTTCAGTATTTCGCCGTTTCTTGTCAAAGAGAGGAAATGTCATACAAATAGAAAATGTCTACGTCTCCAGGATAAGGGAATATTTTCTTTCATGTAGTGATGGTGTTTCTTGATTCATGACTTTCGAGAGCGAAGTTTCGTGGGGATTGGAGTATATGTTGAAAACAAGTTTGTATATGCTGTTCTTCTGAGGAAACGATTATGGTGCTTAGCGTTCCGTTTACGGAGAATAAATGTCTTTATTTATCTATTGTACATTACATGGATACGTTAGTCACTTCACACCGTGCTACTTCGGGAATGCGAACATTTTCACATACACATGTATGCATTTCTAAACACACCCACCTACCCACCCATACTCTGTCTCTCCCTCTGTCTCTGCCTCTACCTCTCTCTTCCTCTACCTCTCTCTCCCTCTACCTCTCTCTCCAATTGAAATAGGCTGGAGGCCTATTCAATAAATCATTCGTTCGTTCGTTCGTTACCTCTCTCTCCCTCTACCTCTCTCTCCCTCTCCCTCTCTACCTCTCTCCCCCTCTGTCTCTCCCTCTCCCTCTGTCTCTCTCCACCTCTGTCTCTCTTCCTCTGTCTTTCTCTCCCCCTTTGCCCCTCTCTCCCCCTCTGCCTCTCTCTTCCCCTCTGCCTCTCTCTCCCTCTGTCTGTTTGCACCTCTGTTTCTCTCTCTTCCTCTGTCTCTCTCTCCCCCTTTGCCCCTCTCTCCCCCTCTGCCTCTCTCTCCCCCTCTGCCTCTCTCTCCCTCTCCCTCTGTCTCTCTTCACCTCTGTCTCTCTCTTTTCCTCTGTCTCTCTCTCCCCCTCTGTCTCTCTCTCCCCCTCTGTCTCTCTCTCTCTCCCTCTGTCTCTCTCTCTTCCTCTGTCTCTCCCTCTGCCTCTCTCTCCCCCTCTGCCCCTCTCTCCCCCTCTGCCTCTCTCTCTGCCTCTGCCCCTCTCTCCCCCTCTGCCTCTCTCTCTGCCTCTGCCTCTCTCCACCTCTGTCTCTCCCTCTGCCTCTCTCCCCCCCCCCCTCTGCCCCTCTCTCCCCCCTCTGCCCCTCTCTCCCCCTCTGCCCCTCTCTCCCACTCTGCCTCTCTCTTTGCCTCTGCCTCTCTCCACCTCTGTCTCTCTCTCTTCCTCTGTCTCTCTCTCTCCCCCTTTGCCCCTCTCTCCTCTCTCCTCCTCCTCTCTCTCCCTCTGCCTCTCTCACAGTCACGCATGCACGCGCACACGCAGATGAGCGCACTTGGCATGGCAGTTTGTTTTTCACCGAGGATGTGCATGCGCGCGCGCGTGTATATGTTTGCGCGTGTGTATGTGTGCTTAAGCTTATATGATTATACCTGTGGCTGTTAGTTCAGGCTGGCTTGCGCGTATGAGTCTTTCCGTCATTTAGCGCCTCACTCCCAACCGTCTGGCAACTTCTCTTTGAGAAACACCATCCTGGGCCCAGCCCAGGGCTCGGCCACGATCAACAGTCGTCAGCTTTATACTTGCGACCATATCTTTCTCTGCAGTGATTTGGTAACATTTTCGTTTCCCTTTTTATCCAACTACCGTTGAAAACTGTTCATGGGACATTGGTCTGGCACGTGCATTTTGTTTTTTTATTTCAACAGCCATGTGTTACAAATGTAACGGGTCAGCGATTTGCATGCTTTTCCCCCAAAACGGCTTCGTTGTACCGCACGTGAACGCTTTTTCAACAAAGGGTAACGCGCTAAAGGCTCTTTCACACTGCAGAATAATGTCTTACGCAACCATTGTCAAGCTTTTGTCTGGCAACTCCTTTTTTTCAGTTAGCATTGCAACAAATTGTAATTTCATTAAATTTCAAGAGTGACCCTTATTTTATTGTGACTAGTGTAGTTCACGGCATGCGTGCTGTCACGCTCACGAGCTCCACAATCTGGAGGCCGTGGCAGAGGACGAAGGACTGAAGGCTGAGACGGGACTTTTCATCATTAACGCCAATTCAAGGCGTCTCCTCCCCTTGGCAAGGCTTTTCCTCAATGAACGGTTTCCTCTTCTTCCCTACGGCGTCCTCGCCCTCACCCATAGTGCGCCGTCCTGCCTCCGTTCATTCCCTTGCCCTGTCCCCGCCCTTCTGACTGCAGTTCCTACTCGACCAGTTCATTACCAGCGAGGTGTCCTGTGACCCGAGGTCGCCGTCAATGACGGGGTCGAACTAGGTCCCTACGCCTGCTGGGTTCAATGCCGTGTTGTCTCTACACCGCTACCCCATGCCTGGCCGTCCCTCCGCCCCTCTGTCTGTCTGCGGCCTCCCTCACTCACTCGTGCACTCGGTCCCATACGCTCTACTACGACCGTGGTGCCGTAGTGCCGATATGAGAAGCTGGAGCCGGGAGAGGCAAGGCGCGTGGCTGTGTGTCTACTAGGCTGGGCCTGCCTGCCTGCCTGCCTGTCGGCTGCCTCCGTCTCTCTCCCTCTCTCCGCCCAGTACTACTCCTGCTCCCTCTGTTCTACCGCCTGGCCCGAGAGCCACAGTAGTGCGCTTGCCCCTCAGGACGAGGGTACGGGAGTCGCTGTCCCTCCCAGCTATGCTGCTGTTCTTGGAGCTGTACACTTTCGTCGCCACAATCCTCCCGGCACCATGAGTCGGTGAGTTGGGTAGAGGACAAGAGAGAGAGTGACTGAGTGCAAGTGATGGGTGCATGTTTGAGTAGCATTGCTGCAAGCGCAGGGGGGTGGAGGGTAGGGGTCAAATTTGTGCAAACGGTGGGGGATGCCTGTTGAAATGCCAATCGATCGGCTGATTGGTTGATTGATTGAGTTGTGGCTTACTTAAGCGCTGACCCTTGGGGTGTTAATTTTCGCGAGACCACTGGGATAAGCTGCTGGTGATTAGGAAACCCCTGCTGCTTTTTCAGCCCTGAAATGCCTTTTCCCTGATTGGAAGTGCTAGTTGGGATGTAGTTTTTCCCGAATTGCATCATCACCTCTTTGCGTTTCGGTCGTTTTTCACTGCCCGTATCATTTACCTCCATTTCCCCTCTCTCCATGCGGGTGTGAGCAAGTCTGCGATTCATGTCAGTCTTTGCATATCCCACATCCGTTCAATATTTTGCCTGGGTGTGTTGTTGACTAGGGAAAGGCCCCATCTTTGAATCTGGATAGTGGATGCATTTTTCACGCAATGAGAAGCATCTCTTTGTACGAAGATGCATGTGTTCATTTCGAAACTGCTCCGTCTCTTTCTCATTCTACAGAACATTTGAACATCGTTTTATTTCAGGCATTATTTTTTAGTTTGCATAGAAGTGTGAATGCCAAAATTGAACACGTAATATTTGTTGACTTTCTACTTGTTGTTTCTTCTTTTGCATAGCCTCTTCCCACTAAGTGACGGAATTCTTCCACCAACACTTTTCCCTTGATACTAAACCTATCCCCTCCACTCCATCGTTGTCGAGACGTTCTCGCATCTTCCTCATCCGTCTAACACATCTTTCTCAGTCTCTGTACCCGAGTGAGATCTCGCATCTCGGAAACGGACGTCATAACAAGCTGCATCTGTACAGCAAAGGCAACGTGGAGAGGAGGGGGGGGGGGGGGGATGAGGAGGAGGACGGGGGGTGGGGGGAAGGAGGAGGACGGGGGGTGGGGGGGTGGGGGTGGGGTTTGTTAAAACGCGGAAAGGAAGAAAGTCGGTTCAAGAAGTAGAGGTGGATGTTGTTGAGTTGAAGCGGATGAAAGATGGTCCTAAGGGATTGGGTGGGAATATGAGGGTCGATGGATGTGTGTGTGTATGTATGCACATGCGTGTGTGCTCGTGCGCGCATGTGTGTGTGCATGCGTGTGTGTGTGCATGCGTGTGTGTGCGCGTGCGCGCGCATGTGCGTGTCTGTGCGTGCGTGTGTGTGAGTGTGTTTGTTAAGAATGTAGAGGGTTGGGACATCGAATTGATGACAAACAGAAAGAGGGATTTCCGTAGAATGTGTTGATGTAGAGAAGAGGGGGTGGGGTGGGGCTGGGGTACGGAGGATATCAAAGTGGGGTGGGGAGAGGGAAGGTAAAAATAGGGCTGGAGGGATGCGGTGGTATAAGAATTGTGGGGTGGGGGTGGGGGGTCGGAACTGCAAAGGGGTAGGGGCTTGCTTGCGGGTATTCATGGCGAGCGGAAACGTTGACACTGGGGTGGAATGCCGACGCGTGGCTGAAGTCTGGCAGAGCAGGACACTGCCGCTGCCGCTCTGTGATGCCGTGTCGGCCACTTCTAGGGGAGCGTTGTCCTCGGTCTGAGAGGCCGCTGCCTTCCTTGTCTGCTGCTGCTCCACGAGCTGTCAGAGATCGGCCAGAGTTCCTGACAGTGACGCTACGCGGGCGATGCTTCCTCGCTACAGGAGCGAGCTCCAGGTCGAAGAGAGCTGGAACGGGTTTGCCCCGTCCATAAAAGCAGGTTTTACGGCTGCTGTGAACATATGGAGCAGAGGACGGAATAGAAACTGGTTTCGGCTGACGCGGCGGTTTACCGAAAGTTGCTGTCACTCGGCATGGAAAGAAATGCCCGCGGTTCCTTCTATATATTTAGTGTACATCAACTATACTCTTTGGGTCTCTTTAAGCAGGGCTCTAAGGCTGCACCTTATTCCACTGAACTTCTACTGGTTTCGTCTGCGGCGAAGGACAGGGAGTAAGAAATGCTGGAGGGGCCACTCGATCGGGTTTTCGTCTTCCTCTTCACGAGTTTTTTCATCCCGTTCAGGTCGTAGAGATGTAAAGTGTATTGATTCGGGGCCTCCACTCTACCCCGATCAATTTTCACTCGGAAACTCCATTTTTTCTGCTGTTTGGAAGTTGGGAAATAGCTGCAAAAAGCCGAGTTGTCATCGGAAGGAGCTTGCTTTCGTTGTGACCATTAGAAAGCTGAGGGCGAGAGAGGGAAGACGGGCAAGTTGCCACTCATTTCCTGTGCTCCTCCTGTGGTTTGAGAACCTTGGTGTGCGATACATGAGGAGGAGGAAAAAAAGAGGAGGAGGAGGAGGAAGAAGAGAAAGAGGAGGAGGAGGAGGAAGAAGAAGAGAAAGAGGAGGAGGAGGAGGAAAAAGAGAAAGAGGAGGAGGAAAAAGAGAAAGAGGAGGAGGAGGAGGAAAAGGAGGAGGAGGAGGAGGAGGAGGAGGAGGAGGAGAAAGACGAGGAGGAGGAGGAAAAAAAGACGAGGAGAGGGAGAAGAGGGAGAAGAGCAAGGAGGACGAAGAAAAAGAGGACGAAAGAGGACGAAGAAAAAAAAGGGACGAAGAAAAAAGAAGGGGAGGAAGAAAAAGAAGAGGAGTTTATCTTCGGACTCACAGGAACAAAATAATCACTCACGATCTGTAAAGGGAAGTTTCATACTTTGCAGTATATAGCTTGAGATGAAAGCAGTTTACGCAATCGTTGATGCGTGTGAGCCTTGCTTCCTTTTCCAAGTCACTGACGCACGATAATAAACTCGGAGCCTTGGAGAGCTGCTGCTATTCTTGGATACTGCGACCCATGGCCTGAGGTGAACTTCCTCCTTACGTCTAAAGGTCCGATGCTCACAGTGGCAAATCCCCTGCGCTGCCACTGCATGCATTTGGAAGGGCTCTGTTGGCATCGCAAAGGCCACATTATGGGTCAACTCATTGTTATCGTCGTGGAATATTCATAGCTCTTTGCCCCGCTTTCCAGGGTTGAAGCTTGCGTACATCGCTAGCTTGCCTTTGTTCGATGGGACATTTACTCCCAAACTGCATTTAACAAGAGAAAGTGAGTAGGAGCTTCAATATATTGCAGACATTTCTGCCTTGATCTGAGATCAGGCATTTCCTTGAGCGAAATGGCACCGTCTGAGAATTCGGTTTCGATTTCCTCGCTTGTTGCGAAATCGCGTCGCACGATATTTTTCGCATCAGCCAGTGAATCTTTCTGACGAGAGACTTTGGCCTTCACACTCGATATCACACTCGATATCAGTACCTCCTGGTGAGGAAAAGAAAAGAGAGGAAAAACCATGGACGGTATCGGAAGCCAGTGTGTGAAGCACTACGGTAAGAGTATACTGCCACATGTGAATATGTGAATGAGGTATATCAAAGTGAACTAGAACGAAATATTTGTACAGAAACTGCACGCAACCTAGAAAAATGTCTTCGAATCTTGAGAAAAAAGAAAGGGGAAAAAACTCCACACGAACTTCACGTCTAGCGAGTTAATTCAGCCATATCTCCTGTTTTAAACAAGCCGACGTCACTCTGCTTAGACAGGGTCCTGACACCAGATGTCGCCTCCGCAACATCTCCCGTCTGTGGCTGTGTGGTGAAGGCTGTGGGAGGAGAGGGACAGGGGAGCGAAATGGAGGCGGTGGCACGCGAGGACAAGACTGACGAGGCCCATCAGCACGCCGCGTAGCTAGGTGAATTGATCCGCTCTCCACGCGCTCTGGCATCGGGACAGAAACAAGAAGGGAGATAATGAATCCAATTTCAGAGAGCACCAGCGCCCCCTTCCAAGGGCGCCAGACTGCTAAGCTTCACTCCCCCACCCCCCACGGGGTCCCGGCCCTCCGTGCTCGCACACGCATGCACGCGCATGGCAGCACACAATGCGGGGGAGATATGCATCGCCTCCAAGCGACCCGTTTCCTCGTAATGCCTTTTGGCGATGATTCACGTTCAGCTCTACACTCGGAGGCAGATGGCTTTTTCCCAGCCCTTCCCACTACGTTGGGATGCTTCCTTTTTGTCTCTGTAAATGGTTCATATCTGTTCGCACGTGTGTGTGTGTGTGTGTGTGTGTGTGTGTGTGTGTGTGTGTGTGTGTGTGCGCGCGCATTTATCTGCGTATGCGTGTGCCTGCGTGCGTGCACTAAATAAATGTCTCATCCTCCGTCCATAAGTCCACTTGATTGATTAATTGTCCGCCCGTCCATCTATATTCTTAAAGATAACGGTGTGGTTGAATACAGCGACAGATAGAACACCCAGTCAGCTGCCAGCACCAACTCCACTCCCTGGGAGGTATTCCAACCTAATGGTGCTGGTTCATGGCCGCAAACAAAGGTTAATTGCACTGCAGTGTGCCAGCACTGCCCTCACAGGTACCCGGCTCTACTCCTGGGTGAGGAGAAACAATGTGAGTAAAGCACCTTGCTCAAAGATGCAACTCTGGAAACCACGCAGCTTGGAACACTGCACATGCTAGCCACAGAGCCCGTCCTTCTGTCTGACTCTCCGTTCGTTATTTCACTTATTCATTCATGTGTCAGTTCGCTTTTGCCTTTATGTCTGTACCCGTCTGTCTGTCTGTCTGTCTGTCTGTCTCTCCGTCTCTCCGTCTGTTCGTCCGTCCGTCCGTCCGTCCGCCCGTCTGTCCGTCTGTCTGTCCTTCGGTCTGTCTGTCTGTCTGTCTGTCTGTCTGTCTGTCTGTCTGTCTGTCTGTCTGTCTGTCTGTCTGTCTCTGTTTTCCCGTCTCTGTCTGTCTGTCTGTCTGTCTGTCTGTCTGTCTGTCTGTCTGTCTCTCTCTCTCTCTCTCTCTCTCTCTCTCTCTCTCTCAATGTTTCTTGTATTTCTTATGCTCTTTACGTGGGGTCACACCTATCACCAGCTCTCCGCTGCCACTTTCCATTTAATATGCTTGGCACATCTACAGGCAGTCGGGCCTGTGTTTATTGCCGTGTCAGGGTGCGCTGTAGAAGATATTCCCAGCATTTTCCCTTTCAGCGCACGCCGCCTGCTATCCATCAAGACGCGTTTTTCTGTATCAATTTATCTTCCACAACCTTTCGTTGTTTTCCAATGCAGTTTCTTTTTTCTTTCTTCTTTTTTTGTATCCCCTCTCCCCCAGACTGAGCCTGTGAACGCCCCCAGATATGAGAAATGACATTTATTCGCAATCTTTTCCCATCTATCAGCCTGCGGTGTGGACGGCAGCGAGATCGCATGCACTTTGATCTATTAGATTTTTCATGAGGCCAGATCTGAAACTGATGGCGGAGACCTCTTGCCTAACACAACAAGCAGGACACGGGAGGTTACATCGATCATGTTTATGGGCGAGCGAAGGACGCGCCATTATCTTCCGTGCAAACATCTCGTTTCCCAGCGTAATCCCTTGTGGGACGTGTGTCCGCGAAGAAGGGAAGGCAGAAAAAGCGCGCACCAATTCCACAGACTCTGTGGTTGCGCCAGGGCTCAGGAACAGGTCAGTCGACAGGGAACACCCTGTTCTGTTGGCTGTTCTGAAGCTGTCCTACTTCCCACTGGGCTTCCCTCTGGACTGAGGGGGGAGAATAGACCCACCGCGTCTCCTTACGCGACTCGTAAAAGGGCGAAAATCAAAGGGTAAATGAGACTTGAATCGCTCTGACTTTAACGTGATTTCGTAGTGGATGACCTTGCATGGCTACAACGGTTGATGAGCATTCGTTCTTTTTTTGGTTCGTGGGTTCGTTCGTTCATTCTATTGAGATTAGAGCCCGTTCTTTAGGCAGCGTTTTTATAGTATATGGAAGTTAATGGATGTCAGAGTACTGTTTGGCTATTTATTTTATGTTGGCAGTTCTAAGTTAAGGCCTTCGCACACGAGGCAACCAAAGTCTCTTGCCACGTTGCTTGCGGCCGGTTGCTTGCCATGTGGCAGGCAATGCTGGAGACTGAGCTCGCACACGCTTCCACTGTGACCTTTCACCTCTCGCCACGTTCTATTTATGGAAGCGTATTAATTCCCGCACTTGTGCACTCAAGACGCTGTGCATCTCTCCCCCGAAGGCTTGCCCTAGCATGACTGAAACTTAGAGTGACGATGGCGACAGTACTTCGTCATCTAATGATGATGTTGCTGCTGCTGCTGCAATACTTATAATTGCCGAGCAAAGTAAAAAGAGAAAAAGATCGTGTTGGTCTCGTGAATGGTTGACAAAACGACCAAGGCATGGTGCCTACTCGTGTCTGCTACAAGAGCTTCCCAATGAGGATCTCAAGGTAACAAGAACTTTCCTTCGAATGAGCCATGAACATTTTCACGAATTGTTGCAGCTGGTTGGGCCTCAATTGATTAATCAATTTAATCTGAACAGTATTTTCATAACACAGATGCAATTTAAATGTATCGTATTCGTGGTATCAGACATCACTAGCTTTGTACACAATGTCAACAGATGCTTCCGCGTGTATATGTGATGACCTACATTTCCATTTTTAAAATGTAGGAGCTTTCACGACCTATTGATGCATTCAACATACAGCTTTGATAAATTAATGCTGTTTATGGCTTACATTTTCTTTGGATGGGTTTTTAGTATCCCCAAATAAAGCGTTTTCTGTGCGAACCGTAGACATATCCACCATTTAATTGTGCAATAGTCGCGAGAACGCGAGAACGAGGCTCTAAAGTCGCCCGGTGATTGGTGGATTCACAGAGAGTGGCACGCCACTGCCCCCAAAACTAGAACAGGTTTAAGCACGAGCAACTCAGTTGCTGGTGGCGTGGAAAGTTGCTTGGGATGCCAGTTGCTTTCAACCGACATCGCACGCGAAGCAATGTACGGCAAGCAATCGAGTTGCCCGAGTGGAGTTGCCTCGTGTGCGAAGGCCTTAATAGTTTCCAGTGCCAAGTTGCTGTTGAGAGGCTAGATTCCAATTGACCATGAAAACCCTTCCCTCTTTTCGCTATGCGAGTTCCTTGTTGGAGCAAGTCCATATTTGGGCATACAGACTCTCTGAGAAACACCCAAGCACTCTTCTTGCATAGCGTGCTAGTTTGTCTCAAATGTGCGTGTCCTAAATTGAGCATTCTGATTCAACCGTGGTTCTTCAAGTCTTCTCCTGGTTCGCCAGCTTAAGCGCGTAAGCTGTTTGATGTGCAAGCTTTGTGTTTGGGTATGTAGGGTCTCCAACAGGTGGGCAAGCTCTAAATTGGGCATAAGACGTCCAAAATCCCCTTTGTGCATACTCGTTTTCCGGTGGATGTGCAATGTGTCTGATAAGAATGAAAACTATCCACTGGATGTACGCATTTTCTTAGTCGGATATGCTGCAGTCCCCTTATCATGTATTCAGTCTTTATGTCAGACATACACGTCTTGTCCTTGTCATATTAGCTCTCTGTTGACATTACGAGCGCTTTTGGCCTACGAGATCTCTTCTATCATGCATGCGGTCTCTTCAATGAGGCGCGCTTGTAGCCAATGGACTGGAGACAACATGTGATACAGGTACTCTACAGGGAGACTACTGCCATGGTGCACACCACAGGACGTTATCCGCTAATCTCAAGCCTGCTTCCAATAAATGGTGGCCAAATGCCATCTGCTGAATCGCCGCTACCTGGGACCAGAGGTCCTGATCGTAGTGAGCTCATGGAATTTTAGAAAGGGCCTTTAAAACAAAGAAAGAATAGAGGAGGGCAGGCAGACACACATACGCACGCATGCACGCACACGCACGCACACACACGCACATACACATGGAGTTCGAAAGAGAAAGGAGGGGGAGGGAGGGAGAGGAGATAACGAGAAGGAGACGTCACCGAAAGAAGAAACCTCTTAGGAAGAGAGAAGATATATATAGGAGGAGGGGAAAATGGGTTGGAGGATAAAGCAATGGAGATGGTTTTAATAGTAAGCAAAGAGCAATGTCTCTATGGTAGTTTCTGATCCTACACTCATTACTGAGTTCATGCATTTTGAGTAATTACTTGGTCACCGTTTGAGAAAGTTGCAGAAGCGTCTTTGCTCTGGTGTTATTCACTGCGGAGTTGTTGCTTTTCTTCGTCGCTTGGTTATTGCTCTAAGTAGAGGTGGAGGAATCAAGAACGGCAATTGTAAACCTTGTTTGTCCGAAACGATTTTCAAGTTTTATTCTTTGTTTGGTGCCTTGAAGATTAGTGTCAGATAACCAGTATTTGATGACGTGTAAACACGCTCACGAATGATCGTGAACGAGCGACATGGACGCTGTGTGACTGCCAGCAGTGCAACTTGATACAGTTATTTCTAAGCATCAAATGCCCTTCTATTTAATAATGTGGCGATTTTAGTTTGTATATGAATAATAGAACAAGAGTACTACATGTACATACAACCGGCACTGCTTGATGCCCCCCTCATCGGCTGGAAGCCGTGGCTGCTGGACTTTTGGGGCCTGCTTCAGCACTTCATCCAGGAACGGCCCTCTGCAACCAAGGAGGCTGCCGGTAAACATCTGGACAGGTCTTTAGGACTTGATTATAGGTTTAAACCGCCCTGGAAGACCTATAAACCACACATGTGCGTTTACACACCATTGACTTCATCTC
>JAWQFJ010000625.1:27500-32500 GCA_034096865.1 Theodoxus fluviatilis
AAAAGGCACCGAGGAGAAGGCATGCCCGCAAATTGAATTCTAAGCCCATGAGAGGGGGGCTTTGATTAGGAATCGACCTGGCCAGCTAAACCTGTTTGTTCTGTGTTTACTTGAAGCGTTTGAATCTGCTGAGCTAGATCGCCCGCACTGTGCTTTGAAAACTGTTGCAGTGGAAGCCAAGGTCTTCCATGCAACGTTTTAGTGGGTTATAAATGTTTTTCACGAGTTGCTCTTTGTTAAGTGTTTGCGTTGCATTTCACTGTTGTAGTAGTCTCTCCCTTTGTTCTATTTGGAGTCTGAGTAGTTTATATCGTCTGGAAGCTTTGCTTCTCACCTCTAACGTTTGTTGGTGCGAGGATGAGGGGGGAAAACTTTCAGCGGTGTACGTCTCATATTCCTAATTGGAAGATCTGAACTCTGGGAACTGCTTCTTCTCCTTGAAGTCCACCATTTCTCCCAAATTTCTCCATTTTGTCCACTCCCAACTTTCAGCGAGTACTGGTATGGGCTACTGGACTTCGATGTTACTGGTAGAGTTCACGGTGCCCGCTTCTGATGGGAAGGGGCGATGCTCCGCAGCTGAAGGCAATGACGGAGACACGTGTAGAGGAAGGGGCGGGATGGTCCCTGTTTCGGCTCAGCGTTCCCGAGTAGACTGGGGAGGTCTGCCTCGAGAGCCAGCTGGGTCTGACATTTCTGGGAGAATTCATTGCACGCCGAGCTGTCAGTCGCAGCTTGCAGCTGCCCCTTGCGCTGGGGAGAGGCAAGGACTTAAAGGTACAGCAACTCTCAGGCTCACGCGCCGACCTCCAAGACGCCTGAAACGGGATGCAAATGTGTACATTAATTTCTGCAGTTCACCTCCTTCTATACGGAAACTGCGTCTCAATTCAAAACAAACGGTGACGAAGAAGTTGTTTTCAAAACCCTAACCAACCCAAAACTACTCAAATTTACAAGCGAGCATTGGTAACCCAAGGCAATTTCGCACTGCCCTTCTTCCATTTCAGTATTTCGTCTAAATCATTATGTGACAGCGAAACCTGTTGGTGGTGCTGCGCTATTCGCGTGAGCGTATACCCTTTTGGGTTGCACTTCACCTTTTATGTTGCACTCCACCTTTTGGGTTGTACTTCACCAGCGGCTGTTGCGAGACGGTTATTTCTTGAGTGCGACGGGTGTCCTAAATGAGTTTTCTAAAATGCATCAGAATCAACCTCCTTTTGTGTGAATGCTTTCTGAAAAAAAGTTAAACTCGTGGTAGAACGATTTGTTGTAACTGAATGGTTTTCTTCGTTGCCCTGAAAGATGGGGCCTGAGATGCCTTTAAGATTGGCTCGTCTTTGCTAGTGCGGACGTACCACCCAGGTCGAAGGCAGAGTCTGAATAGTCTCTCGGCAGGAAAGGCTTTGACAGTAAGCAAATACATGCATAGGAAAAGCTTTCCCAAGCAGGTCTCATTGCTCGTTTCTCTGGCATCAAAACCCTGCTGTTATTTCCCACCTTTGAACGAAGTCTGTGCAAACTAGATTATCAGCATTGTCAGCCTTGGACGAGCCCGCGAAAAACTGTGCACGGAGCAAACGTTTTAGCGAGCAGTAATTTCTGTGTTGATGAAATATACTTGGATTGAGAGGATTCGTGTGGAAATGGGAGGAGAGTATTAGAAGCTTAGTAAGACTCTGCTTGATGACTCAAATCAATGCTAATAGTTCATCCTTCTCTCGTGAGTGGACGAAATAACGCAATCCATCACACAGGTCTACATGTATATGCCATCTCCACCTCAGCACTGTTTCCCCACAGAGAAAACTGCTCATATATCTACTTCTAGCTGGAAGAGGGACGCTGCGGTGCATCACCTCATGGACCAGCAGATCAATAGAGACGCGAGTCTGTTTCCATAGACTCCAAGACTCCGTAACCTCCAAGACCGTTCTAGAAGAGATTTCGCCTACCGGCAAAAGTTTAGACTCTGGTTTACAGAATGCTCCAAGACTCCATGACTTCCTTGGGGCGTTGACGGCTCTACGGATGGACGCTAGCTGTGGCGCCGTGGCCGCCATGTTCAGGAGAGCAGAAAATGAGGGTTCATGGTGGGGGTAGGAGCGAAGGGGTGCTGGGGGGGGGGGGGGGTTGGGAGGAAGCTAGGGGGCGTCCTCACTTGGGTCTTGCAGGGTTCCCTGTTGGCCATCAGCGGGCGTCTGCGATGTGCCCAGTGCTGGAGCCATCAGTCACGGCTGACCACTCCGGCCCCTGGCGCTGCTGCCTCAGGGACAATTTCCTGGTCACCCCTGTTCGCCCCCGGCCCGGCCGGCTCCTGATTTATGCTTCCATTACCACGCCTCCCTGCCCCCCTCTCCCTGGCCCTGCTCACTTCGGTCCATTCCGTCTGGACATTAGCCCGCGTGACGGCCGCCTCGATAGCGTCAGATAATATTCCAATCAGCATTTCCTAGCCAAATGTAATTACATGCTTCATTTTATAGATATTGGGGCTTAATCGCGAGGCATTAGCAGCATGCATATCAAAATTCTAGCGTGGGGCCGCTTGCCGGGGTAGATTGTCTATATTTGCGCAGAGAGCTATCGCTGTTGCAAATCAACCCTTTGATCTTGTGTGGGTTTGACACCGGGACCGCGTCTGTGACACTGTTGATCGTAAAGCACCCCAATGAGCGCACATCGCTACGCCCCAGACTGCGCGATATACAAATTCTGCATCAGATACGGCTGCGGGCAGGTCTTTTGTGTGGGTCCGCATCGCCTGGCGGATTTCTCAAGTGCCACCCGATCTGGAAAGAGAAGTACCAGTATCTCGTCTTCAAAGAGCGGGCAACATTAGGCGCCTTTGACTCGCGTCTCGTGGCGCGGGCTTGAAAAGACGTTGGGGGAAATGGGAGAACTTGTGAGTCCGAGCGGCCGAGGCAGTTGCGGACTTCACAGCTCCCTTGCAACGTCGTTAGGCATGAGGAATCGTCCTGGAATCATGCGAGGCCATCCCCTTCTAATGCCCCTGCTGCCGGCTCTCGATGGCAGGCAGACCCATCCAAGTGCATCCAACTGCGCCCGGTGGTAATGGTTTGATTTGGTCATGGAAAGCAGTTATCAAGATTGATGCTCGATCATCATCTCACGGTGCTGGTGCTGGTCTGTGTGGTCAGGCCAAGCAGATGGCGCCTGTAACGACGTGAACATGGTTTCCACGTCCTGGTGTTGCTGGCCACATCTCCAAATGACTTAGAGCGACAAAGGACCTGCTCACGCGTGCTGGAGGAGCCGCAATTTTGTAAAACATTCCCATTGCCTGGCACTGAACAGGATCGGCTGGCTTGAAGGGCGTTTAATGGTATCGTTTCCCAGAATTGAGTGATTGACGAGTTTTTAGGGGAGAGAGAGAGAGAGAGAGAGAGAGAGAGAGAGAGAGAGAGAGAGAGAGAGAGAGAGAGAGGTCTTTTAACATTTTAACATATCTTCTATTGATACCACCTTGTGAGTCGGAAATAAGAAAAGACCGCCATACAGTCCTAAACGGTTATTAAAAGACAAACAGCTGGGAAAATCGAGCTTTAACTTTAACAGTGGCCCTCCCTAGCCTACAGAGGATGACAGGACGTACAATGACATTACTACGAAAATAGCACATTATCTTGAATACCTCGACTGCAGAGATTGTTGCTCTTTCTCTTCTTGAGACGCCTTTCTTGGCGTCACAACAGAGAAGAGCGAGCTCCACCACAGGGGAGGGAAGTTTTGGAGTGAGCCACTTAGACTTGCGGTGTCGCTTCTCGCCAGCTGGCTGGGAAGATGGAGTGGCATGTCTGAGAGCCGACACTGAAGAGCGAGGAGGCGCGGAGCCAGGAGCTATCTGAGGGGAAGGGGGACGCAAGGCAAGCCCACGGAGTGCAGAATAGACGAGGGTAAGTGCGCGGACTCTCCCGGGGAATTGAACAGTATTGACCGGGAGAGGGAGAGCCGAAGCTGGGTAGTCGCTGATAGAAGCAAGTGGACATCCATCACTATTATCCTTGTCTTACCTTACAAATGGCCGTATCTGCTTCTCCTTGATCAGCCGTGTCCCTGACCAGCGCAAACAAAATCTCAATCACCGGGACTTTCCTTCATAACTGCGGCCAGGGATGAGCAGCACCTTTCACTCCGAGACTTATGATTAATTGATTGTATATTCCTGGACTGGCTCATCCCGTGCCACGTGCAGATAGGACAGTCTGTTTCCCTCAATGAGAGCCTTGGCCTGACGGGTGCGTCTACCTTGCGATCAAGCCTTCCAACGGAAAGCAATTGGAACTACTGTTTCTGGGGAGCCTGATTGATTCGGGGCCAATGCAAGGGTGCGACTCGGGCTGGGACCCCAGTCCGACCCTATTGGAAGTCTATCCATCACTCGGTGGCGGGCCTGAACCTCGCGCCAGGGTGCCACCAGCCCAGCGCCACCACCAGCTGCTTCTTTGGCCCTCAGGAAGGCAATCAGGCCAACCTGCGGCGCCCTGCAGTCGCCGGTAGCTCCATGGCGTCACCGCCACTGCTTTCTGGTTCAACCTGAGGCCTTTCTTGCTTGCAGCAGCGGCGTGGCATTAAAGGCACCTCCTCAGGCAATATTTGTTGGTTGGATATTTAAAGGTACACGAGCGTTAGTTCGATGGACATGGGAATGAGTTCCACGTCTGGCCTCCATCCCTCGCAGCAAGAACGTGGCATCAAAGCCACTTCCCCAGACGAAGTATTATGGGTTTGGTTTATAAAGGTGCATGAGCGTTAGTTCGAGTGGCATGGGAATGAGTGAAAATGAACGTGACTGGTAATAGACACCGGGTGTTCAAGAGAAAATTTAATGTGGCACCGTGTTGACGTCACGTAGTGCGACGACAAAGTCATCTTATGTGGACACAAAAGTGTACGCCTTGACGACTATTGGGTACTCATTCCTAAAATGTTGGTAATCCTTTCATGGTGTTTGACTAGCTTTGGTTGTTATACTA
>JAWQFJ010000625.1:37500-50000 GCA_034096865.1 Theodoxus fluviatilis
AAGACCCGTATTGCCATTGCGCACACCTCATTGTCAGTGTCTCGTTAGTTGTATTCTTTAAGAAATGCACGCAGTAATCATGCTGGATTAACCTGTCCTTAGTCCTGCAAACAGCACGTCATTGACCTCGCAAATAAAAGTTCACGATTCGTGCTATGCATCCACAATAATATCGCCCCAAAGTAGTCGATGGGATGGTGCATGCTGAAACCGCCAGGAAAATGCTTTTACCAATGAAAATTATAAATGTAAAGGTGTTCTCTTTTATATTGCGACTTTCCAGCTATTGATGGGTGCTCAAACCGCATAATTTCACCCCTGGTCATCAAGCTGCATTCTGTATCACGACAACTCCATTTCACCTTAACTCCCTGGGAAGCGCACTACCAGACTGAAGATGAATGCGCCATAGTTAGTTTTCACATTGTGTCCAGCTCAGTTTTAACAGGTGCCCGTTTTTCTCCTGGACTGGGAGAAGCAACGTGAATAAAGTACTTTGCTCGAGGGTGCAAATTGACGTAGTAACCGCGCAGCTTCGAACGCCACGCCCACTAGCCGCAAGCGACTGCAGGTCAAGCGCACTAACCACGCTGCCACAGAGCCCCTATAGTCTGGCCAGGGAGTGTTACCAAGGAACGTTCGAGAAGGCATCTAATCCCCGCCTGTAGTAATAAGTTTGTTTCGTCCTTCATCTTGTTTACGACGAACTCAAGGCTGAGGTCTGGTTTTGAGTGGTTTTCGAAACGCCAACTTGTTTGTCGGCAACATTCATTCAACTCGTGTTTTAAAAAAATACTTCTGCACCGATGGCAAAGCGGCATGTGATGGGTGCTTCCAGAAAACAGCTGGTTCACGGAAGGCGAGTGGTGACGACAGCTCAAAACCCATCGCAGTTGCATGCTTTCCTCCTTGTCCCCCGCAGGGCTGTACCCAAGGCCTGGAATCATAAAGGGGCTTTTTAATGAGGTGGGAGCGACTGCGATGACCTACGGGGATTCCTACAGGGCAGTGTGCAGTCACAGCGCTGCAAATCAACGGGCAGGTCTACCCCCTCCTCGTGGAATGTAGAGAGATAGGCTGCTGCCGGGAACTGCGTTTAGTTTTGGGAGAACCCAACTGGTGAAGTGCAGTGGCTTGAAGAGGAACATTGAGTAAAATGAGTTTTGCCTTCCATGCGTCAGAGCGAGAGCTAAACGTCCGAGCAGTTCTTCATGGAGTACTTCATTCTGGCGCTTGAGATTCTTAGCTCTGGATATTTCAGATCTACTTCGCTGAACAGAGCTGCGATAGCATAACTTTATGAATGATATATAAAGTAATCTTACACGTTTTGAAAGTCGAACGTTATCACGCAAAGCTGTTTTTTCACGATAAATGTCTGAGATGCAGCATATGCCTCGTTTTATTGTAAACAACCTGGCTTTGAAATCCTCTAGTACTTCTCAGTTTTTTAAGACCTTATTTCGCGTCAAACTGTGTCTGAAGTAGCACGGTACCTTCTCGCACCAGTCTACAGTAGAGCATGGTTTACTGGTTAGTGACTTTTGTTTCTTATCACGTGAACGCACTGGGTTTCTCTAAAAAAAAATTATGGCAGTCTGCTGTAGGTAAAGTTGGCAATATTGGATTTTATGACTTGTTACGTCACCTCTTCTGACGTGACCAAATATCCCAACCTTTGACCCGGAAATGATTTTGACGTGCCCTTGCCGTTTACTGCGCGCGTAACTCGACTCCTTCAACCGATTCATTTGAACAGCTTTTCCCCACCTATTTCATTCGTTATCGTTCTCTACATCGCCGTGTCTCCCGCCCCCGTCACGTGCCCTTGCAAGCGTATCTCCCTCTGGAGTTGCATGTGCTGCACCTGCTCGTTCCACTGAACCCCGATCTCCTTTCTCCGTTCACACGCACATTGCCCTCCGCGTTCTGCGTGTGTTACACTTCTAGACGTTACCGTTTTGGAGATATCAAGATATTCTGCTCTGTCGGAAGGAGTACTGTTCCACGTTTTATCTCTTATCATGCTCCCTTGGTGCGACGCCTTCACTTCACTTGTCCGATGCATCTCGTAGTTCTGTTGTTTACTACTTCCACACCCCTTCACAGATAGCAGTTTCTGCAAGGACGTGATGGTCTCTCTCTCGCTCTCTCTCTCCCTCTCTCTCTCTCTCTCTAGCTCTCTCTCTCGTTCTCTCTCTCTCTCTCTCTCTCTCTCTCTCTCTCTCTCTCTCTCTCTCTCTCTCTCTCTCTCTCTTTTCTCTCTCTCTCTCTCTTTCACGACCTAGTGATGCATTCAACATACAGTTTTGATAAATAAATGCTGTGCATGGCTTACATTTTCTTTGGATGGGTTGCTAGTATCCCGAAATAGAGCGTTTTCTGTGGGAACCGGCAACACGTCGGCCATTGAAATTTGCAAATAGTTGGCTACTTAGCCGTGTAGTGCTGACACAGACCACCACTAAATTTTGGGTTGTTTAGTGGCCAACTTACTATTCAGACCTTACTTCGCAATTTAGTGGCAAACTTCCGATTTAGTTGCCTACTACCGTGTAGTAGGTTCATATGCAGCCCACTACTGAGGCTGTATCGGAGCAAGCATTGCTGCAGCTGCGACACGTGAAAAGCCAGCGGTGCAGATGTCTTCTGTTGCGACAGATACGAGGCATGGCGGTGGATGGAAGTTGAAAGAAGAACCTCGCGTGCCCAATCAGCGTCGGCTTTGTGTGGTGCTCGTGCTCCATTTAGTAGGCTGAGCGTCCTTCTTTGATGTCCTTGTTCGTTTCTCGCTTGCGCCAAAAGACCACGTTCCTGTTTGATAAGGCCGACCTTTTCCCCCCAGTTAGCAGCAGTAGCATCGCGCATGTATGACGGATTGAGTCAACAATATTTAATGTCTACGCCGTAAGTGCATTTTCTTTTCTGAGGTGAAACGTATAGAACTGGTAGTCGTTACAGAAAAGATGCTCAGGGAATTTGAATTTTACTGGAAGTCTCGAAACTTTCATTACATGAACCCAGCCAGCGTCGTCTGGGGAAGGCCATTCCAAGCTTCATGTCTTTGATGACGAAACTGCGTCTTCAGAAGAAGGCACAGAAGGCCGACCATGGCGACTGGAACGGGACATTAACCCAGGTTACAAGACGCCATGGAGCCACGGCACTCCAGCAAACGCTTCCCGGACGGCTCTAAGACTCACCCAGAAGGTCTGCAGGCAGTTCTGGGGTGAGACCAGGTCACCTCCGTGGCGCCTATCGGCACCCAAGTCTCCGCAAGTACCTGGGTCTGGGGATGGCCGCTGTCTGCTAGATCATTGTCTGCCAAATGAAGTCGGGGAATAAATTCTCGCCCGTGCCTCAAGTTCGGCCATAACTGTTAAACGACCCCTGGCTCAGCGCGGATTCTTCGATGGCCCGACGTTCGATCTGAGCAGCAAAGTGCCAGCTTGTATTAATCAGGGTCGTAAATCAAAAGCTCTTGACACACTTGCAGAGATAATGGCCATGATAAATATTTTAGCTCCTGAAGCGGTCCTGAGCAGGAGCATCGACAACGTAGGGGGCCATTTCCCTTTCTGCGTCGCGCCCCGGGGGGCCGGGGGAATCCGCGCGCTGTTCTGCCTGTATATTGAGTTAAATCAACCGTCCGGAGAGGACCTCCATCAATTCTTGATGAAATGTTTACCTTCTCGGAGAAAGGAGGACGGATCGTTCGCAGCGGACGCCTCGGCGGCGATCCGCCGTAGGAAACCTCTGCACGCCCCCAAGGTGCCGAGCCTGTGGGCACGGCGTTTGATGCCATGTCTTAATGGCTGTGCAAATACGAGGAAAACACACGCGTAACCTAGCCCCTCGTGCTGCCCAAAGCCAGGGGCGCTCCTTGGTTTGGGCAAGGGGAAATCTATAGTCCATTGATTTCCTAGGGTTGGACAGGACCTAATTCTATCAGCAGCAGCACCGCGGGTGAAACCCGAGAGCGGAGGGTACTTCTTCCCTACCTCCTTCACACTCCACGACTCTCCCCCACATCCCCCTCTTTCTACAATACCCCCCTCGTCCTGTCCTCTTCTTCCCAGTCCATTCCCTTCCCTCTAAATCCAATCCAGAGGTGGATCATCTTCTTACACCCAGATTAATCATATTAGTGGCCTTCTCCTGTACAAGGAAAGGGGTCCACACGCGGAATAATCAAACAAATGGCGGAAGAGCTTGGCCCTTTCATGTACCTCGCGCCTCCATGGCGAGAAGACACGGCATGCAAGGGAGCTGCAATGGCAAAAAGAGTGGGGCTGTAAAAAGGAAAACTCCAGGCAAGTAAATCCGATTGCGAGATCCCTGCATTTCCGGCTGACCTGACGGTTTCTGTGGGGGAATGTCCGCCATGTTAGGCTTAGAGCTCGGCCTGTCTTTCTCGCTTCCCGTTGCCGCGTTCGGTGCGCATGCTTGCCTGCCCGCCGCTTAAATCTTGATCAGAAACCCTCCAGCGCACAGCTTTCTGCGAATCAAGGGAGAGGAAATAAAACTCGGGCGGGGAAAGTGGCTGCGAGGAAAAGGCGAGAATTTCTCATCGCACGTTCCCCTTGAAAAACAGGCCGTGTGCAAGAAATGGCGCGCGCGGCTACGAAAACAGCCAATCAGGCAAAACATGTATCGGACCCAGTGTCATGCAACTTCCCCCCTTTCCCCGACTCCCCTCTACCCTACCCCCCTCTCCCCCACCCCCTCTTCCTCACCCCCCTCTCTCTCACCTTCCTTTCCCCCAATCCCCTCTCCCCCATCCCCCTCTCTCCCCTTCGCACTCCGTTTTTTACGCCCCTCACCCCCTTTCTCACCCCCTCCTCTACTCCCTCTCCTTTCCCTCATATCCCCGTGCTCCCCTCCCGTTTGCATCCTCACACCTCTCTCCTCTCGCTGTGTTGGATACCCACGCTACCGCCAATTTCCCCGTACCACCCATTCTCCTTTTCCAACTCTGTTTCCTCCAAACCCTCGTCCCCCCACCCCACCCCCCACCCCCCACCCCCTTCCACGTCCCGTCGCTGGAGCACCCTTTTCTTCCTCATGTTTTTTGCTGCTTGTTATTCCTCTCTATATCTTCAGCCCCTCTCGCTCTTAGTCCCCATCAACCCTCTCTCCCCCACCCTCACCCCCACCCTTCCCCCATCAACCCTCTCTCCCCCACCCTCACCCCCACCCTTCATTCTTTTCTTTTTTCTCCCTTGCAATTTCCCTTACAACTGTTACACCGTTTTGCCGATGGTAGTGGTGGAAGTAACGGTGTTTATGTTTTCCTCCTATACTTATGTGCCATGCGCTTTTGTGACGAATGAGAAACACGTCTAACCATCGCCATTAGTTTCTCCTCGTAACTCAGAATGGCTCCTCTGCTCATCAGCAGTCTGCAAAGCAACATGGCAGAACTAGGGCTGATGTACTGTCAGCAGTCTGCAAAGGACTTCAGAATGGCATAGTTAGGGCTGATGTACTGTCAGCAGTCTGCAAAGGACTGCAAGATGGCAGAACTAGGGCTGATGTGCTGTCAGCAGTCTGCGAAGCTCTGCAGAATGGCAGAACTAGGGCTGATGTAATGTCAGCAGTCTGCAAAAGACTGCAAGATGTCAGAACTAGGAATGATGTACTGCAGCAAGAACTTGCGATGTGGTGCTCCTGGCTCATGACACGTGTTGCCAGTTTTTTTTCTGTTCGTCTTTTTCTCTCGCGCATGGTTTCCGTAATTAATCATTACTCTTCTCCTCTCAGACCGGCGTGTCACAAGACAATTATTACCACTTGTGAGTTCTGCTTTGAAAACCAAGAGGGTGAATTTGTTTGTCTAAAATAAAATATCGCGTTGTAGAACAAAGAATAAGAAATTCCGCGCCGTTGCGGCAAAGATGTTCTCAACCTCATTTGCTGCAGCTGCGGCTGCCTCGTAATAAACATGATGTACGTCCCCTCCGCCACGTGTTGTTTACGGGTTCTTGTTTGTTTTTTGTCAGCTAGCAATTAGTCGTTTCCTCATCTTGCACGTGGGAAAAATTTACGCCATTAACGTACTCCCCGTGATTGTTTTGTCCCCCGCTGAGCTTGCAATGGCGAAGTGCGTAGAATGAATTAATAGACGGCAGCTTAATTTGTGCAACATTAACGTGGCTTCGTGTTCATAATGTAATGCTTCTCTTCTGTAATACAGCGTGATACAGCATCTAAACTAGTAAGCGATGAAGTTGCTGTTGACTGGGTTTTTTGCCTTCACCTGTTGGAAACGCAGGGCTTATCATCGATTTGATTGTCAGTACACGTAGTTTTGATCTGATTATTTCACATGCAGTGAAATGAATGTCGAATGCACGAGGTTTGCATGCTTTCATTTACACGTGCAGACGTCATGAGTTTTCCCTTGCATTTCGTGTTTCACTATCTCTCCATTGTGTGTCCATTTTGTATGTTAACGAGGCATCGCTGATTTCAGAGACAGACATGCACAGAAAGGGCACATTTTCACACACACACACACACACACACACACACACACACACACACACACACACACACACACACACACACACACACACACACAAAACACAAACACACACACACACACACACACACACACACAAAACACAAAAACACACACACACATACACACACAAAACACAAACACACACACAAAGCACTCTCACGCACACATACACGCACGCACGCGCACACACACACACACACACACACACACACACACACACACACACAAAGCACACACAAAGCACACACACAAAGCACACACACATACACACACGCGTGAGCTCGTACACACTCACACACACAGACACACACACACACACATTCGAGATCACCTTTAGCCCTTAATGTATTCGTACTTTCAACTGTAACACATCTCAAAGTTTGACACAATCTGTCTGTGTGCTGCAGGTCAAAGTGATGCTGAGAATCTGTGCCCCCTACCAGTCGGGGTCAGGGGAGCAGGCTACGTCATTTCTGTCCGTGGACCCTCGACGTAAGCAAGTGACGGTGCACGACCCCTCGGCCAGTGGTTACGTCACTGCCGCTAGTCGACGTCAGCCTACCGCCGCTCCCAAAATGTTCAACTTCGACGCCGTCTTCTCGCCAGATGACTCTCTGGTACGTGTCGTCTGGAGGCTACGTGTGTGTGTGTGTGTGTGTGTGTGTGTGTGTGTGTGTGTGTGTGTGTGTGTGTGTGTGTGTGTGTGTGTGTGTCTGTCTGTCTGTCTGTGTGTGTGTCTGTGTGTGTGTGTGTGTGTATTTGTGTGTGTGTGTGTATTTGTGTGTGTGTGTGTATTTGTGTGTGTGTGTGTGTGTGTGCGTGTGCGTATTTGTGTGTGTGTGTGTGTGCGCGCGCGCGTATTTGTGTGCGTATTTGTGTGTGTATGTGTTTGTTTGTGTGTATAAATTTTGTGTGTGTGTGTATTTGTGTGTGTATGTGTTGTTTTTTCTCTTGTGTGTGTGTGTGTGTGTGTGTGTGTGTGTGATGTTGTTGTTGCACGCGCGATTTTACATGCATGCAAATGTATACGTGCATACATGCACGTGTGTGTATTTGTAGGCACCCGTCTGAGAGTATGTAATGTCTGTGTTGCACCTCTGTGTGTGTAAGAGAAGAGAGAGAGAGAGAGAGAGAGAGAGAGAGAGAGAGAGAGAGAGAGATTTAGTTTTTTGGACCAGACTGCCAGTGTTATGAAAAGTTCAAGTTTCATGAAATTAACTCATATCCTGTTATTCTTTATTTTACCTCTCGAATGTATTTATTTTCCTCTGGGGCCAAGTTGGACAAATTTGCACGAGGAATCAGATGCCCATGACCAACGGACATTTGAGTACTTACGTGTATTTGCTGAGTGAGTTATGTTTACTCCATCTTTTTAATTCCTCAAATATATCCTCAAGTATGTCATATTTGTCTTCCTCACCTTGTTTTATCATCTGGTGCCTTGGGGAAATTTTACCTGCGTTAGTGAGCCGCGTACGTGAGATTTATTTACAAATCTTGTTGAACGTATAAACTGAGAACTGTACCTCCGTAGCTTGCGTTGGGTCGACGTTCAGAGAACAGACAGCATGTAGACACAACAGTCCGACACTCGGCACGGTGGATAGGGTTTCCCCAGAGCCGAGATTGTGAATGCAGCCCCTCACAGCTGACCAAGCTGTCCAAACAGTCGGCCAAGGTGGGTCCAGCCATCCTCCCTCTCAGCGCTAGGAACCTACTTCTGCAAGGCGGACCCTTACGGCTGAGAGACCTTGAAAATGGCGAGGATAGGCAAACCAGACAGGCAGAAGACCTCTCCTCCCTTTCCCCTCCCGTCCCTTGCCTCGTCTGCCTAATTGCCCGAGGCTGGACTATTATGCCTGGGTATTGGGAAGCTGTCGACTACTCTGCCTGTCATATCTATCTCCGCCCAGCACAGCTGCGAGGAACATATGGTTGTCTGTGGTGGATGTTTTTCTGCCAATTACCTGCAACTCAAGTATGTAAAGAGCGGCTCGGGAGGTCAGATTAAACGGTTTCTGCAGACCCGCCAGATCCTCCAAGCACGGGGGGGGGGGGGGGGGGGGGGGGGGATTTGGGGGGGGGGGGGCAGCTCTGAGAGTCTGCTGCCTGCCTCGGAACCTGGTAGAGAGCAGTAGACGCCTGCCCTGGTTGCTGTACCTGGAGTGGTCGCCATAAAAGTAAATTCAAGCAGTGTAGAAGAATAAGTGATGGAAATCGGAAAGCAAGATAGTGATGCTCTGCTGGGAAGCAGAACTAAGAATATAGAAAATCCTGGTAAAATTCAGGAATCCATGAACTTGATGGGAAGACTGATTGTCATGTGGTTGATCCAAGAAGTTAGATTTTTTTCTCTCCGTTACTCTATGCAATTAATTGATTAGCAAAGACAGAAAACCTTCATATCTTGACTCTTTAGAAGAATGTTTCTGAACGGTAGTTTGGTCTAAAAGAAAGCACTCAAGCTGGACATCTCATGACGTTACTGCCAACCCTGGACTTGGAAACCTCGTTGAGACGCCAACCACTGTAGAGTTTGAGGCGTCCCAACGCTCCTCTCTCCACCCTGCAGCAAGTGTTGCTCAGCTGGAAAGTCATCATCGTGTGGAGCTGTACTCCTGCGTGAACGGTCGGCAATTTGATCCGTGCCCAGGGAATCATCGCATGGTCGGCTGGCTGGGGCAATGGTTGGCCCTTCTCCGCTCCACAGTGCCACAGAGGTCGTTCCCTGGCGCATGGACCGCTACTGCTGCTGCTGCTGCTGCTGCTTCTGCTGCTGCTTCTGCTGCTGCTGCTGCTGCTGCTGCTTCTGCTGTTGCTGCTGCTGCTGCTGCATCTCTAGTCGCCTGTCTGTGGACGGCGTGCCTGTCTGTGTCAGTGTTTAGGACCGTGATGGATGGTGCTCAATGACTGGGCTTTGCGCCACAGATGCTCATTACGGATCACCGTGGCGCCTAGCGCATCCCGAAGCCGCTCAGACTACGTCACGGCCAGGCAGCGGGTGATGGATGCGCGCGGCTCCAGCTCTGGATGGATGGGGGAATAGTGGCGGCGGATCATCTCCTGAACGTGGCGTGGCATTGTTCACACAGACCGTGGCACCCCACGCATGCCTGAAGCCTCTGGCGATAGTTCCCAGCTGTGTCTACAGGACAGAGAGTAAATGAGATTGTTCCTCTTATGTGATACGTCGAACTAAAGCGTAGTTGGTGCTGTCCTCCAACATCAGTTCAATGATATTGACAAGAATAGTTTTAATGGCCATTGGTTTCGTGTGGGAATAGGTAGACAGGGCGAAGTGGTGAGGTGGTGGAGGGGTTGGATGAGAGAGTTGGAAGGTGAAGAAGGTTGGGGCGCTATATGTTGACAAGTTCCACAGGTCGCACGCACTATTAAACTAAAGATAAATTATACACAGCATATTGATAAGCGAGATAGCTGCGCTATTTTCTGCCAAAGAAGAACATAAAGTGCTAGACGATAGTGTATTAATAGTTCGCCTCGACTTTATATTCTCAGAGCAAACGTTCGGCGGAGAACCAGGTTCGAAACTACTGGCAGACTTGGTTCACGTCTTAATTGGGCGAACGTGCGTGCCGGGAAACCACGTACAAAAGGTTTTCCCGTCAGGTTTGCAGGTTCCCACTGCAAGCAATGGGAAATTCCCGTCATTTTGACGAACCCGATCTCTTTCGTCCACCATGTTTTTCTTAATTGAAATGCAATACGTTCAAGTTAAGAATTACAGACAATAATGCTAATAAACTGTGACCGCAGTGCATTATTAATTTACCAAAGCTCTCCGCAGAATGCATATTTAGTTCATATTAATTGCTTCATTATTGAACATAAAAATGTGGATCATGCTCGGAGAGAGCACAGTTCATCACGGATGTTGTTGTGGCTGCCTCAGTTTGACCTCGGTACATCAGTGACGTATGCATATCATTACAGTCAATTAAGACGCAAAACCTGGTTCGGGCCAAGCTATTGACTCGGAAAAACGTTTTTCGGCGATCTGTTCGTGCACAGTACATGGATCGCTGAGTTAAGAACAGCCTTAAGAGAGAAAATGAATCAGTCAAGAGGTCAGGAACGAGCGAGTTCTGCCTTCATGCTATTTCTGCAAAGTGAGCAATGTTTGCGTGGCTCATTTCGACATGTTCACGAATAATCAGGTTTCCTGCGGTGAAGTTCATACAGCAGCGAATGAAATTGAATGAAACTGCTCGGTTTCGGCCTTTTTTCGGAACTACTCGAAGTTTCGGCGTCGAATGTCGTGCAGTGCATTTTCTGCATGAGAGTCACGGGGTGCAGGAGTTGCCTGCCCGTGCACGCTCCGCCTATGCGATGCACACAACACGTGCAACGAACTGGTGTAGGGGTCCTGGCTGGTTTGTAAACAAGGAACTGGAGGGAGGTGAACGTTATGATTACGACGCCAGCGCAGCGTGCACCATCTGTGGCTAAATACTCTGCACTCGGCGCTACCGGACAATAGCGAGCTAATAGCGCCGACTCGCACGATACCGTGATTAGTCCGAGAAGGTTTGCGTGAGTTCTTTGTGTGATTACACATTCCATGTGATTTGCGCCGAAAACTGCGTCATGGATCTCTTTGATCTGCAAGTTGTTTATCATAATTAGCTGCGGTGCTCTGTCCGCAGGGAACGGACGTCTTTGATCACGAATGGCGAGAATTGTAATCGCTCAGAAAATGAGGTTCTGTCACGAAACATCTATGCAAATTAGTGCCCGTAAAAGGCACAGACCGTACTCCTGTCGTCATCATTTGACTCCATTCAAAGAGGAGGAAAAAAGTGTGGACAAAGGGTTGCTAATGGGTTTTCAGAAGCCATTTCTCACTTTTCAAACCCTTCTGACTAATGCCCCTCAACGCATCCTCGATAAAGCTGCTCCCACTAAGTTGATTGATTTACAGAAATGCACTTATACTTGACCAAACGCCGTGCTGTCTACAAACGGAAATATACAACTGATCTCTTTTTGCCTCTCGCTCGCCAGTGATTGATGTAATCCTCCCTTTGGGGGCAAATTGGTTCCACAGCCAATCCATGGGATTTTGGAGGTCAGCCCCGCCGTAGTCAGATTGTTACAACATGGGGGAGATCGTGGGAAAGTGGGGGGTGGGGGATCAGGCCGAGGGGAGTGTACCGACTACGTAACCCCGATGGGGTCAGGCAGTGTGCGAGTCTGAGATGGATGGAGATTCCATGGCACACTTGGCAGGAGTTAGGAGTGGAAAGAGAGCCGTTCCCAGACAGATTTAAAGACTTGCTCCTGTGGAACTTTGAATCCTGGATTTTTTAAGACCTTCTCGATCGGAATGACCTCTGTGAGACTTGTTCTTGTGGTCCGCTGCTTTCTTGTTTTGGGAACCTTGTTTATTATGTTTGTGGGGTCAGTGGTGATGATTGTGGTGGTTGTGGTTCCACTAATGATAGTGGAAGTGGTGGTGTGTATGTGTGTGTGCGCGCGCGCGCGCGCGTGTGTGTGAGCATGAGCAGGCTTGCGTGTCTTTGTGCGTACGAACGGGGTTTGCCATTTTTAAAATATATTTTACTGTATCATCGTCATCATCATCACCATCATCATCATCATCATCATCATCATCGAAGGTATCTTGATCCTTGACTTCCTATAAAACCGTCTACGGTTGCCACCATTGCTGTGTTGTGTGTTGCAGACGGAGCTGTGTGCCAGCAGTCTGGCCGAGATCGTGCAGGCCGTGGTCAACGGGGCAGACGGCTGTCTCTTCACCTACGGTCACTCCAAGCTGGGTGAGTCCCGCCTCTGCTGACCGACCCTTGCATTGTCATCATGGGCACTGCAGTGTATGGCAGCCCTGCCTTACTAGCACTGCAGTGTATTGCAGCCCTGTCTTACTAGCACTGCAGTGTATGGCAGCCCTGCCTTACTAGCACTGCAGTGTATTGCAGCCCTGCCTTAC
>JAWQFJ010000625.1:55000-87500 GCA_034096865.1 Theodoxus fluviatilis
CATCGGCGAAGCCGAAGTATTTCAAATATTTTTCCTCTTTGTGACAGCTTTCTTCAAAAAGACATAAACTTTGGATGGATGTCTTCTTTCTTTCTTTTTTCGAGATGAAAACTCGTTGGCGTAAAATCGATCGAGTCTCCGCGTGCAAATCCAGCCACAGGCTCTCTGAGAAACGCAACGAAGAAACTGTTGGATTCCGTTATGATTCCGTCCTGTAACCCGTGGCTATCAACCACTTTTCTTCTTGGTAAGCCTGTCTTGTCGACACTGGCAGTTCGCTCGCTCCGTGTCTCCCAACCCCTGCCTGCCTGTGCAGGTGGCTTTGATAGACGAACTCATCTCTTCACGGACAACTAATCCCGACCGGAGAGCGGGGCGTTTTTTGACAAGATGCGGGATCATCCGTCCTTGTCGTTGTCAGGTCGGCCATCACCGGACGGCAGGATGCTGATTATGAAGCCGTCACTCCCACTCCTCGCCTCCGATTGAGGCCGCGCCTCGCCGCGCCGCTTTCACGGTGTGTATGGATTCCAGGAGAGAACGGGAGAGAGGGAGAGGGAGGGGACGGGGGGGAGTCGAGACCGGGAGCGGGCTCTGTCAATAATGGGGAAATCAAGGAGGATCGCAGCTAAGCCTCTCCGCTTCCCAGGTCCTCGACTAAATCAGCGGGGACAGTTGGGCGCGCGCTTGTGGACATGGCCAGACTCGCTGTTGATAAAGGGATCATTGTGCGGGAAGAAGCGGGCCATCAACAGCGGGCGTCTGGCCAGGGCGGCTCTCCCCATGCCGGCCCCCAGAGTGTTCGGGTGGGACCGCCACCCCATTGACGGCGTTACGCCTGTTGCTTCCGCCCCTGTGTTGCCTGCTGAATCGCCCTCATCGCTAATTAGGGAAGGTGCTAGGGAGACATTCTGCTTGAAGGGGTGCGAATTGAATCTGGCTTCAGGTCTCTCTTAAGGATGCGTTCTATGTAACGACCATGGTAGTCTTCGTGGCGCGCCAGCAGACTCGGAGATCCGAACTGCCATTAAAGAGAGAGGTAGGACCCAGGTTGATGTAGGTCAGAGGCGAGGTGGCTTGACACAAATCGAAGCGTACAGAGATGCCACAGCGCTCTACTCGCAGACTAGACACTACCTGATGAGTTCATACCGGGCTTCAAGCAAGCACCGTCAGCGTGTTGTGGCAGGTTGTTTAGTTACTTGCTGGCACTGTTTTGCCTGTGAGGGCACTCTTGTGCCATCTTCTCATTAGCCCACTTACACCGTGCCAATTTTGGTGAAGATTTCTAGGTCGGCTGACGACGCGAAAAGTACTCTTGCTTTTCTCTTGGGTTTAAAGTCCCCACACCTTAAAATGTCGGTGAAACTGACTCTCAGACGCCATTGCTACCATAGCAACGAAAACTCATCACGGACCACACACGGTGCTAGAAGCAAGGGAGGTCACTCAGGTGTAGATGTCAGCCTCGATTCTGGAAGACAAAGTGCCAAACCTCGTATTGAAAGAAGCATTTCACCTTCGCCGGCATTTTGCAGAGCGGGACCACCGTAACTCTATCGCTCTCCCCCCTTCATTGCCTGTCATCAGTTTGGCCCCTTTAACCCCCTGCGAAACCTCTATGTGGTCTTTGGCAAGAAAATGTGCACCGAGCTAATCGCAGCCTTGGTACGCGCCATTTCCAAGTTGGAAAAATCCGACAGATTTCGCGCCCAGCGGTTTCGGTCACGACAGCCAAGCTGGTGTATGGAAACAAGACTGGTGCTGCGATGTCTGTTCCCTAAGGGAGAGGACGGCATTCTCCCCCTTGGCAACATTTGCTTGCATACTTCAGGCGCTCTTTTTAGCCGCAGCGCTCCAGGGGGTGGGCATGGGATGATGGATGGTGGGAAGGGGGCAGGGCGGCCGAGGAGAGAGGTAGAGCGGAAGGAATGTCTATAACAGAGGCTTCCTGGCCAGGCTTTGCGTCTTCCATCATGGTTTTTCCTCACCTTGTGGCGACGCCTCAAGACAGGTAGTGGTGTTCCGCGTGCCTTCAGCACCGCTATCTCCCCTCGGCCCTGCCCAGGTATCCTTCCTCTCCAGCGTCTCGCCTTCCCATCCTTCGGCCTCCTACGCATTCGCCACCTCTCCCTCCAAGTGGCTGCCCTCCTGTTTGCACCGCGTATCCTCTTTTCTCCATATCCCACCCTCTTGTCAGCACATGTTGCCCAGGCTTGGTCTCCTCCCACCCAGGGTTTGGTCTTTGGAGACTTTCTTGTCGTCACCCTTCTATTGTCCCTCGACATTTTGCGTTTTTTTTCTCGGCACTTTCAAGGCAGTTTTTTTTTTAAAACCTTACCCTCCGTTTATCTTCTTTGCTCGGCAACCTGCATCACGAAGCATCCTTCACCTTATTTCCAGCACCAAGGACCACCTTTTCATAAATTGAAGACTTTGTATTTTCTGCTCCATTTTGCCATTATCAAATGTTTTTTCACCCGAACTATCTCACTCAATCTCAACGCCTTGCCTTATTCTCAATGCCTTACTTGGCACCATCATCTCGGCAACTTCTTACATTTCCTTTAGACATTTCAATTCCGGATTTCAGTCTCAGTGACTGCATATCCCTTTTTCGGCACTATCGTTTGGTGCATGATCTAAATCATGTCGTCCTTTTCCAAACGATGTAAGCATATTTCTCCTCTATGACCTCTATGTTACGAAGCGGATGACCTTCGAAATCGTTGCTCTTGCCATTCCCTCTGTCACGTCTCGGTTCTGTGCAGCCCTCGGTGATATGATGCCTACCATTCTGACCTGTAAGTCCCAGTACCAGGTAACCTTTGAATGCATTGTTTCTACCTTACCCTCTCGTACGTCTCGGGTGCAAAGGAACAGAGCTGAAGAAGGTGTATCATCCTACTCCTGTAGAGACCTTCAGAAAGCCAGACTGGGTTGCTGCAGCCAATGCAGCGCTGCAAACGGAGCCCTGAAGGCCTAATAGACCTGTTCATAGCCATTCGTTACGGCGCCAATTGACTGGGAAAGCCAGGTGGAGCATGAGCTCTGACATTCCGGGTCTCGCAACTTGCCTCCTGGATCAACAGCCGTCTGTTGTGGTGGAGGAAGCGATTAAGGTGTCACTCTGCCGTGGTAATTGCTTCCACTTTTCCTTCGATTCCTGGGATGTTTCCAGTTAACGACAATATTGAAGGAGAAGATGCAGATGCTATTGTTCTGGCCCGTCTGGGAAGTGGGTCGACCTGCAGGAAAGCTTGCACCGTCAGAACCCGATCTCGTCTTGAACGTAAACCGCAAGCCTTGTCCTTGTTCTAGTAGCGGAAATTTCTGTAAACAGTAGTTTTTCGCGGATGTCGTGCAAGTCGCGCCAACTTGCTTCATTTGTTTATTTCGGAAACTCGCACTCCTTTGAATACGCATCACGTTAAACACATTTGGTAGATTTCTTCTCAATACGTTTGATTTGCATTCGCGCGGCCGCCTTTTACTTGCTTAATGGCCGTGGATTTCAAGCAGCTGCCTGTGCATACAGCTTCATGACTCGCTTCTGTCTTGAAGAATGATCGAGTATCAGGCAGAGATGCTGCCCGCAGTGGAAAGCAGTAAGACACAACGAAACAACAAACAAGAAAATTGCCGGGACGCAACCTCGGCTGACGGGGTGCCTGGGTTGTTTTTTGTCAGAGCCAGGCAGCTGCAGGCCCACAGATACATCTCTCTCCCGACTCCGCTCCTCTCTCGTGAGCGTTTAGCGTCTGCTCTGTGTATTTGCTACCCTTCACCATATGCCATCCTTGACAGTTGCTTTAACCTGGAACTTTAAGCTTACTCCTTTCTCCAGCTTGTGTTCAGAACTGACTGTGAAGTAGGCATGCTGCTGCAAATGGGCTGTTAGACTATTCAGCTGTTTTAGTTCCAAACACAAGCAGATATGCATCAGACAAACATCGTTACTGTATTGAATTCTGCATGCCCAGCTGAGCTAGTATGTGAAATTAATGGATCGATTTGTGGAGGTCAGCACATCACCCAACAGCATTGTCCATTACTCTGTTGTGTTTTTCACTCTCTTCGATCGTCTCTCTAATGTTGATGTCGTCTTGTCTTCCGGGATGTTTGTTTGTTTTTTGCTTCCCTCCATCCTGACTCGGGGCAGGGTTTTTTCTCCATATTTCCATCGTTTCTTTCAAAAGCATTTGCAATGTATAATTTTGTCCGCAACCAATTTCCGTTTTTCATTTCTCACGTAAAAATATTGCTATATTTTCCTCCGTCATCCATCTTTTCATCATGCAGCCCACTTTTCTTCGCTCCTTTATTTCATTTTGCTCTCGTTCTTTCTCTCCTTCATTCCTTTATCTCCATTCATTCGTCTGCTTCAGTTGTGCATCTTCCCGCCATATTGCTATGTAGCTCGCTATCCCCGACTTTTTCCCCAACTGCCTCTCTCTCTCTCTCTCTCTCTCTCTCTCTCTCTCTCTCTCTCTCTCTCTCTCTCTCTCTCTCTCTCTGTCTGTCTCTCTCTCTCTCTCTCTCTCTCTCTCTCTCTCTCTCTCTCTCTCTCTCTCTCTCTCTCTCTCTCTCTCTCTCCATCTACCACCTACCATCTCATTCGCTACCTATTCATCTGCTCCATTCCTCCTTCTTTTCCTCTTTCCCTCCCTCCAAGACGGGGTCGGTGAAGGGTTGGATCTCATTTGAGACAGCGGAAGGGAGGCTGGCTGGAAGGAGCATTTTTACCATTTTTCAATTAGATCATCTTCTGGAATTGTAATCAGCCTTTGCCAGGCTCCCTACATGGGGGCATCAATCAGTAGGGGGGCCGCACGGTGAGAGGGGTGGGGTGGGGTGTGGATCAGTTGGATGGGGGGTGGAGCAGTAGGATGGGGGGTGGAGCAGTAGGATGGGGGTGGGAGAGGGAGGTAAGGTAACAGGGGAGTAGAGTATGATGTGAAAGCTGGAGAGGTGGAGGAGGGGGCCCACGTAACAGGCGGGAGGGGAGTGAGGTGGGGTAGGTGGAATTGAAGGGAGGGAGGGAGGGTGACAAGGAAGAAAGAGATGAGAATAGGGTGGTCTAGAGTTAAGGTAGGAACTGGAAGGAGGGTGAAGGAGGGAAACGGGGTAACTGAAGATTTGGGAGTGAGATGGGGTAAGCTGGGGGTGGGGCATGGAGGGCGTGAGGAAGGAGGATGAGGGAGAGGTTGGGAGAAAAGGTGGAGAGAGTGGAAGAGATTAGTGAGAAGGGAGGAGAAAAGGTGGGGGGGGGGGGGGGGGGGGGAAATGGGGAAAGGAAGGGGGAAGGGGTGGAGGGGAAGCAATGGAGGGGGAAGGGATATTCGGTGATGGGAGATAGGGCGAGGTAAAGAGGGGACGTTGGGTAGGAGAAAGTGAAGAGAATGAATGAGAGGAGATCAGGAAGAAAGAGCCAGCTACGAACTCAGGCCTGAAGTCATTTGTGTAGTGAAGAAGTTTGTTGTGCAGGCAGAGTCTGGGATAAAATTGCGCTGTGCAGAGCAAGTTGCGGCCATGCTGAACCAAACCACTGAATGATGTTTATTTCATGCGGCATGAGCTATGTGCTTGCTCTGGGTTTTTTTCTTGCGGAACACTTGCGGTCGGACCGTTTACGCTGCAAAAAAGCATTTCCCATCAGCCTGCTCTTTCGTATGTGTGAGAAGGAACTAGATAATGATATCAATACAGCGTGTTATTATATCTGATTATCAAGTTTTGTTCTATTATCCTCTCGAAATCGATTTTTTGTGCATAATGAAGCGGCTGAGGCACTCATTTCAAAATCCATTTTGAAAAGATGTCCTATTCCACATTGATCTTACATATTAAACAGAGCTGAGACGTTGTAAATCTTCAGCAACTGCTGGCTCTTCTTGTCACTTTCTGCTCTCTGGCTTTCTCTGCAACTCCACGAGAGATTCTCTCAACACTGGGGACACTGAAGAGCGAGGAAACATATAGGGTTAACACGGGCTGCTTTTCATTAGTCATTATCTCATCCTTTCTGTATCCGGCGAACACCATGGGACATATCGGAGAAATATTCAGATCTCGCTTACCGCAGAGGGTTCCCGGTGGCTGCAAGAAGGTTTATTGGAAGACTGCTGGCCGGTATGAGCTCATGCATGCCGTGAAAGGCAGGCCCCGTTTGCTGCCTGCAGGAGGCCCTGACAGTGCTGCCATCTGGGGTCCCCTCTGGTGAATGGCAGTGCTCTCCCCTTGACGTGCCTCGCCAAATTAGCTCAGCCAGGTATCTGGAGTTTTCCTTGGTTCTGGTCCGTGGCTCCTCGGTCGCTTGCTTGCTGTGCTGTCATAGATTCTCTCTCTCTCTCTCTCTCTCTCTCTCTCTCTCTCTCTCTCTCTCTCTCTCTCCTCTCTCTCTCTCTCTCTCTCTCTCTCTCTCTCTCTCTCTCTCTCTCTCTCTCTCTCTTCTCTCTCTCTCTCTCTCTCTCTCTCTCTCTCCTCTCTCTCTCTCTCTCTCCTCTCTCTCTCTCTCTTTCTCTCTCTCCCCCTCTCTCCCTCCCTCTCCCCCTCCCTCCCTCTCTCCCTCCCTCTCTCCCTCATTCATACACACGCACACGCGCGCGCGCACACACATGTGCATAGCAACAGGCGCCCCAACTTGCACCGTCAAGCTTAATCCTGTGGAGCACGTGGACAAGAACTATGCGAGTCCTATTCTACAGCGTGGCAGTCGAGGCAAGGTGACTCAAAGCAGGCGGTCGGGGCATTTGCATGCAAACGAGAGCTGGAATTCAACGCGTTCCCCTCCTAATTGCCGTTTTCTTTGTGGGGAAGACGGGGGCAGGAACTTCGTAATTAGCCGTTCGCTCAAATTTAAGAGGCATCTGTAGCTTCGCGTTGTCATTGTTGCTGTGCCGTGACCGACGTGAGTATGTTGAGGAGGCCAGTTTTAATAAATGAGTGATGATCGCTAGAACTGGAGGTATTTAGCGTAACAAATAAGTTTGCACCCGTTGGAAACAACTCGTCTTGCTGAGGAAGACTGACAGGCGAGAGGAAAACCTGGCGGACAGCTGGGGTGGGCGCGTTGCCTCGCCTGCTAGTTGGCAAATAATTTCTCGCGAGCCAGCCGAGGCGAGGCGGGCAGGGGCAAGGCGTCTAAGCAACTGCCAGTCATCAACTGGCAAGGCGGAAGTCCGAGAGAACATGGCTGCGTCCAAGCGCGAAAGTTGAAGAAGCTGTTGCTAGACGAAGCAGCTGACGATACAGACCTCACAGCAATTTTTCACTTGATTTAACATGCCATGGTGACATCTCGAAAGGCACGAGAACTCTTGTCAAAGAAAAGAAAGTAACCCGGATACATCTTGTGACAATTTTGTCGACAATGTTGTGCCTCGATACACCCCGGATCAATTCAAGAGACATAATTCAGAGAGCGGACATGTACGGTGTATTGAGGCTCTTTCATATGTGCAACAAAAAAGTTTGTTGACAATGTTTGTCCAGGAATAACCTATTTACAAACTCTTCAAAATATACAAATGAACACTCGAACAGCGATTATTTCCCTGTATGTACACTTTGCCATTCTCGGACAGGGACATGCACATTAGGCTACAGGCGCTGCTGTCTGTGAACAGCAACCCAGTTGGTAGTGTCTCCACTATTCTGAATTATCCCGCTAGACGCAGCTAAGTACCTTCGAATCCTCCTCGGCGAATCTCATGTCTCCTTGTGAGCGAGAGACTGTGGGAAACTCACTCGCCTCGCGCTTTTCTTGCGTTCCTTACAAGTTCTTGCAAGATACTAGCGTAAACAACACGTCCCCTAGTGTGCTGAATGAGTGTGTCCTCACCGCCTGGGGCTCCGTCTTTGTGCCGCAGGAGGGTTCCCTATTAACTCTCCGCACGCTATTTTCTTGTTGATTTAGCGTTCACTACTACGTTTAGGCGTGGTTTATGCATTAATTACGCATTACAACGGTTCTTTGTGTTACTGATTCTGCACTCTAATGGACTTAAGGCACATGATATTCGATTCTCAAAATTTCAACACATCTATAAAGTGCGTTTCGTACATTTCAAAGAAATGGTAATGTGTTGTATGCGACATTTATTATTAAACCAGTGAGGCTAAAAGTTATTTCATCATTGCTGTAGATTTCTCTCTTTGTTTCATAAAACATTTTTGTTAGGTGTTTTTTTCTTTTTGAAAGAGGCAGAGTTCGGCTTTTCTGGGGAAACCAATCTCATCCATTTTAACAGACCTGTAGAATGTCCATATAAGCTCATGTAAGTAACCTTCATCTTGTACTCAATACGAGTGGGGGAAAAAAGAGAAAATCTTCAGGATTGTGTATGGAAGACAGGCCATCTTGGGATTGATGTGCCTCGTCTCGCAGCTTTCACAACAGAGCAGTTTATCACCAGGAGATGCAGCGCGACCACATGCCCCAAATGGATCTGGTCCCTGTCTTGGCGCGGAGTCGATGCATAGGTCCATGTACTTCTGGAAATTCCAGCTTCTTAAACAAAAACATCTGAGACAGCGGCAGTGGCACCGTCGCCATCGATGTGGACGCCTGGGAGTGGGACTCGGGCAATGTCTGGCAGTGACTTGGTCAGGTCTATGGAGTTGCCGTTTTTCTCTCTCCCAGACAATTTCCACTCGCCTTGTGGGACCACGGTAGCGGGGTGTACATCACACACTCCAGACACGTAGAGCGGGGTGGGGGGTGCCTGGAGAATTGGACGATTCTGTCTGGACGTTTTTTCCTCCTTCCCTCGTAGCGAGTTGCGATAGGGCTTCCGCCTCCAGGGCCGTAGACAATTTCTGTTGAAAGTAGACTCATTTACGAGTGAATAGAATGACTGTACCAGCCAACCTTTTCATGATCGTTCCGTTAGCAAAAACTACCAAGGGAGGAAATGAGTTTGCAGAGTAGGCCGATGTTTGCGGTTGGCAGTGTTGGGTTTTTTGCCCTCTTTTTTCGGTGGTTCAAGGTTTTCGATTTGCTTCGTCTCCCTGGACCGGCTTCTCCATAAGTCGTCCTGAAAGCTGCAAACTTGTAAATGGGACTGCTGCTGTGGCTCTGCATCTGTCTGGCCACTGTTTGGAAAAGACTTGATGTAGATTGTAAAAGTACGTAAACCTGCAGTGCTTGAATTGCCTTGTCCGCTATTGGTCATCTTCTGTAGCATTCACGTAGGGCACGGAAATGAGTTTGTACTTTATGGAAAGCATAGGAGGGGAATCGAGTTTGCAGAAAGGCTTGCAACGATACTGCTGTCATTCCTTTTTTTTTCCTCTTTTGAAAGTGTAAATCGTGGGATTTTTTTGTTGTTGTTGTTGTTTGTTTGTTTGTGTGTTTTTTTGTTGTTGTTTTTTTTGGGGGGATGGGTGGTGGGCGTATGTGGTTCGCCCCTTTCAAATGACTCTCTCTCTGTTAATGTTCTTAAAAGCGGTCTGATTTTAGGTGAGGCTTTTCTTATTCCTCATTTTTTGAGCCACTATTAAAAAGTTTAGAATCCGAAAGAGTCCCCAGGGAATCCTTTGACTCGCGTCCTTACAAAGTGTCCATGTTTTTGCGTGGTTTCTGCTCCAGTTTTTTTAATCAATCACAGACGTTTGCCTTGACCGCTGTAGGAACGTTCCGCAGAGTGCTAACGGCTGTCTCAGGCCTTCGTATCGACAGCTTCCCATTAGTCAGGATTTGGTATTCATAACATCGGCAGTGAAGCTGTGGCTCCTCGCACACGATGTCTATCCTTCACCCCTCGCTCGGCGGTGAAGCCCTCTCCTTTGATTTGTCCAGGCGGGGATAAATGATGGGTGCTGGTGTGGAGGCTGCAAATGACGAGATGGCTGTATGATGTTTCTCCAAAGGCTCTATGTCTATTGGTAATCGGCCGGCGTCGACGAGGCCGGAAAAATCGAATCCGCACCGATGTCTTCTGGAAAGTCTCGCCTTAGTTCTAAACTGGGGAGATGACAGAAAATGGAAAAGGTGGGGGGTGCGGGTGGGGGGTAAAAGTGGGATGGGAGCAGTGGAGGGGCGGGGGGGGGGGGGGGGGGTAGGACAAGGAGGGTGGGGGATGAACGGAAGGGGGGTGTTATCTTCACCCTGGAGTCTCTGTCCTCGCCCTAGGAAGGATGCGTGGGTCCGGTTTGATCGGAGCCGATAAAACATGAAAGGCACCCGCCGAATCGATGGGCCCGTTGGAAAGATGGGTCCGAAGATGCTATCTCTGTTTCGCTTGTTTATGGTCACCCGTTCTTGTGGCTGTGAATGGTGATTTCCTTGCCGGTCGCCGATTCCTGGATACGGGAAGCAATACCGCATATCAATGGGCGATCTTTGGCAGAGTCTGCATAAAAAACCACGATGCCGTCCCCTCCTCACCCAGTCCCCCACCCCCACCCTCTCTCGCACCACCACATAAAAGTGTGAGCTATTTGTATGTGACAGTTTTACAGTGTTTCTCGCGGGGAAAGTCGTTTAGCTCGGGGGGAAATAGCGCTGTCGGCTATCAGTGTTTCTGGCTTCCTAACTCCCTTGCCGGGATGCTGTTTGTATGAGGGTGATTAGGTTGACTTGCAGTGAGATCCGCAAAACGAGCAGCGAGGCCTAGCGCTAGCGCGTGTCGAGCGCTCTGTCCTGAACGCGGCGCTCGTGCTTCGGTGAGCGCCTTTTCTTGGGTCTGCTTACGTCGGCCAATTAATATTCAGAGCATTTTGAATATGGATGGCTGTGGTGAGTGCGTGTAGAAATGATCACAGAGATTATCTCCTTGTGCTCTGTATAGCTCGATGCAATAGGCAAAGATGGATTATGTTAATTAAAATTTTTAAAGTAAAATTAACAGCATAAAAGAGGACGTGAACCTTTATTCGTGACATTATTAAGAATCATACCGAAACAAAATGGTTTCTTTACTTCTACATTATTCCTTTGAATACTCAGTTCCCCATGACATTACCATTCTTTGAGGTTACGTATTAACGTTAATGGTAACGCCTTTTACTTCATCCTCACATGTCACCTGTAACGCTTTGGCAAATTGTTTTCTCGAAAACCAAGCGCCAATGCCTAACAGTAACATTGTGCAGAATTCAAGCCTCGAAATATTTGTGTCTGAGCGTGTCCAGGTATTTTTATTGCTGTTGCCGAGGTGGTGGTGGCGATGCTTGTGACAATAGAGGCAGCGGCGGTGGATATAATGGTACAAGTTCTTAATTTTATTCTCGTTGTTGCACTCATCATCATCATCATCATCATCATCATCATCATCATCATCATCATCATCATCATCATCATCATCCCTATCATCATCATCATCATCCCAATCATCATCATCATCATCCCTAGTATCATTATCATCATCATCATCATCATCATCATTATCATCATCATCATCATTGTCATCACTAGCATCATCATCATTATTATCGTTGTCTTCAGCGTCTTCGTCGTCGACGTCCACATCGTCATGATCATTGGCATGGGTAAGAGTAGGCTGCCCTGTGTTTGCAGGTAAGAGCTTCACCATGATCGGCAAGGACCAGTCTGCACAGACCCTGGGCGTCATCCCCTGCGCCATCGCGTGGCTCTTCAAGCTCATCAACGACCAGAAAGAGTCCACGGGCGCACGGTTTTCGGTTCGAGTCTCCGCCGTGGAGGTGACGGGCAGACAGGAGCACCTCCACGATCTTTTGACTGGGGTCGCCTCGGGTGAGTTGTCTCCCTTTTGTAGCTCTCGAATGAGAATGGCTGATGGAAATCTGTGTGTTTGGTGTAGTTTGATGATGATGGAAAGGGTGGATATTTTTGGGGAGATGAGGTGAGTTGTGTGGGTATGAGTGTAGGTTTCTTGTATATGGTATATGCGTGGATGCGAGCGCATGCATGCTGGGGGAGTTGAAGGGGGAAGGGGGCACATGAGTGCTAGTGTGAGTGGATGTACAATGTATAGATCTCTTCTCTTGTCTGTTGATCAGTCATGGCAAATCATCTGTGTGGTTTATTTGTGTACACCGTTTGAAAAACAGCAGAGAACTGTCTTACGACCTCTGTCTTTATTTCTTCTTTGGGTCTATTATCCTCCCAGCGCTGCGGCATGTATTGTCCAAACAACAGAATGATTGTTGCCTTCAATTCGCTGTAGTGTCATACTGGATTTCAACCGACTGCAAACATTTATGAAGGCGTGAAAAACCACAAGATGGCATCAGGCGACAGACCTCGACTACTTGCCCTGCGTTATTACCCAAAACACATTGCTACGCAGCAAACCCTTGGAGGGAGGCCTAACTGACTCGTCTGTGGAGGGACCTGAATTTTGCTATTTGGAGAGAGGTTACGAGTACTCTTCCTCCTCACCTATAGCAAGGAGTGGCCTGAATACAATCGTCACACCCAGATAACCTCCCCTGGATCACCATGGAGACGGAAGACGCCTCGCAGCGGGTCCGAGTGGGGCGATGATTTGGGAAGAAAACAGATGCATGCGGGCGGCACACCGAGTAAATGCTGATTGTTGATGAAGTGATCCGTGCAGACGCGCCGTCCCTGGGGTGCCCGTGTCTCGCCGTGGCAGATGACAGCTTGGCAAACATGCTGCCACTTTGCTGCCGATGGCCCGTCCAGATACGCGTCTCCCGCTGGCGTTTCTCTCTTCCTTCCTTCCTTCCTTCCTTCCTTCATTCCTTCCTTTATTCCTTCTTTCTTTTTCCTTCTCTGCAGTAGCCTCACCCTATCTACTTCTAAGGCCTCTGCTGAAGGGCGCCGGCAGAGTTTTGCTGCGTAGCATCTGGTGCACCGGACGACCTTTCGGCTTAGTGAAGCCGCATGCCATTTGTCATCCGGGCTTTTCTAATTGAAATGCGCGTCATGCTGTGGCATGGCGATCCCATCCGCGCCAAAAGGCCGTGGTCGTGTGTGTTTGCAGTGCGGCGCGCTCCTTTCCTGCATGTGGCGAATACATGGCCAAGCTCGTAGATCAGGGAGGAATAGTACGGATCCGGGTCCCGGGTTAGGAGCCTAGGGGTTATTTTCGCTCGTCCTGTCATAATAGGATTTCGCCCCATCTTCTCGCCTTGTCACAACATTCTCACTTGACGCCTGACAAGGTCAAGGAAATGCGTGTCGCCACTGATTTCCCGCCATCTCCTGTCAGAGGAAGAGAGCGATGTTCCTGGCAATGTGAGAGCAACGCCAAGGAATCGGCGTAACAAGTGTTGCCATGTCCAATGACTTAGCCTCGCTGTCCTCGTAACTTGTGGGCGGGCCTCTGGGCAATGAAGAACCCTTGCGACCAGATGGCCCTGCGTGCTGGATGAGAGTGATTCATTGACAAGTGGCGTCGTCTAGCGTGGCAGTTAAAAATCGTCGGTGGAAGTCGTCTTCATCCAATTCCCATCAGAGATTGCAGAGCTGGCGAAAGCATATGCTGGGGCAGTTGATGAAACCAGCTGCGGTTTGTATCCTTGGGCGCGATTTGGTTTTCCTAATGCAATTTCCTAACGGTGTGAAATGATGCTTCGGGAAAAACATTATCAAGTAGCACATGATTGAAGACAGACCGGGTGGAGGTTGGTTTGTGGAGGAGGATCGGTAGGGGCCGAGTTAGCCTAATAAGATTTATTGAATCATAAGGGCGGGACAAAGGAGATTGTATCGCACTGGGAAGAGTCAGCCTTGCTGAGTAATGGGAAGGCTATCAGGTGTTTGGACCGCCAAATCGGATCCTTCCCCTCGTCAATAGTGTTTGATAACTGCAGCGGCGCCCGCAAATTAAGTTTCTTCACGAATACGTCTTGGGCGATGGCCGCTGTGACTCAGCCGCCTAATTAATGGTGATAGAGGTGATATTAATTAGCAGTTTGGATGACGCTTCCCCGAAATTATTAATACGGGCCATTTTCTGTGGTTGTGCCTCGCTAGGAGAGTAGGGTGCGGGGAGGGGGGGGGGGGGGCCTTTTGTTGATGTGATCATCGCCGTCCCCTCTTAATGGGATTCATCAGTCCGCGCCTGGGAGAGGCGCCACCTTTACCCTCGGCAGCACGTCGTTCTATCACCCCTGCCCTCTCCGTGGTCTTTCTAATTCCCACCCCCACACACCCCTCCCCCCTTTCTTTCCGCTTCTTGAACCACCCTCTCCCAACCCCAAAATTAATCTCCTTTCGAACCGCACGCCCAATCTAACATCGATAGCCAGCCTTGTTGCCGTCTGACGGCCAGCTTAACCACTTGATGAAACAAAGCAACACGGGATTTGTGTTGAGATCCAAAATGTGTAAGTGTAAGAATATGCCAGTAGATAATCATACTGTGACCGACTTATGTCCTTCAGAAAGAAATATATTTTTCTTTCTCTCTCGCCTTCTCTCACCCTCTTCTTTTAAAATGTTATTGGAAAGGCGAGGCTCTGGGTAAATTTCGTCGTCGTGACATGACAGCAGGTTCATGTTGGAGACGCTCGTGCCGAGCGTGGCACTCTGGAGTGGCGGGAGAGCGGAGCGGGAGCGTGCCACCCGAAGACTGTTTGGTTTGAAGCCAGAACCATCGATTGCATCTCGATACAGCATTGTTGCAGAGCGGATGCAATCCCTGCCCCCGTTGCATTCCATGGGCGTTTCATGCTCTCTCTCATTCCCACACTATGCGTTGCTCTTCGCTGGACCCGTGTCCCACAACGGTTTGAAAAGAGAGATGATTAGAGGGCTTCCCCTTCCAGTTCAAACGGTATTTGCCAATGGTGAACCATTTTGCTCGCAGCAGCATCAGTCAATATGGGTCCACTTTCCCCTCTCGATGGAGATCCCTGTATCAACAGCTGAGCACCTACTTCAAAACAACCCAATTTTCCCTACGTATTGACGTACATGGCAGCGGATTGTCTGCCCCTGCTGCCTCGCGTCCCGCTGACCAGCCCGCCCTTTCATGTCGCCGTTCTGAAAGAACCTGGGAGTTTCATGTCGTCTCCAAAGATGTCCGAGGGTCAAAACGATTGGCGGAAGACTGGTGGGAGGGCGTGGAGGAAGACGATACCGTCTTTTGTGGGGTTGAATATCGACGACGCCTCCCTTGAAAAGGGTCACCCATTCCATGCATGGGAATGAGGAACTCTCGCACTTATGGAATATAGCATTCATTTTCCCCTCGCCGTCGAGGGCTTAAAAAACATCCTTTGAACGAAGGGCCCGTCGCATTATCGGCCCAAGTGGTGATCGATCCCACAGTCCGAGAAACCTTTGGTGCCTTCTTCTGCAGGCGTGGACCGTGCGCAGAGGGATGTGAAGGTGAGGCTGGAGGGCACAACCACTCACTCAGTGCCGTGTCTAAGAAGCTTGAGCGTGCTCTAAAGAGGGGAGGACTTGAACCTTCCCGTCATCGTGCTGTGACCTTCGTGATCTGTTCCATGCTACCACGCCAGTGGCTACTGGCCTTGGATGCGTCTCATGGCGGTGCCGAGTTGAGAGAGTGAAAGAGAAAAAAGTTTTCCCACATATCAACAGCTCCCTTGCTGAGCTCTGCACCACTGCTCCGGGACGCAAAAAGTACACTTTTTACTTTCCACTTTCAACCCGCACAGTTTTTTGCAGCATAAGTAGTGCTCTTCCGGCGATGTTTGCAACGATGTTATCGCTTTTTGTTGAGTTGTGCCAACCACTGACATCCTCTCCTGGAGGCTAGGCCATTTGGAAGTGTTTTTTTAAGTAGAGAATTAATTAATTCAAATCAAAGACGAGAGAGAGAAAGAGAGAGAGAGAGAGAGAGAGAGAGAGAGAGAGAGAGAGAGAGAGAGAGAGAGAGAGAGAGAGAGAGAGAGAGAGAGAGAGAGAGAGAGAGGTTGCTCTAAGTATCAACAGCTCCCTTGCTGAGTTCTGCACCAGTGCTCTGGGACGCAAAAAAGGACACTTTACTTTTCACTTTCAACCCGTAGAGTTCTTTGCAGCGTAAGTAGTGCTCTTCCGTCGATTCTTGCAGCGATATTACCGCTTTGTGTTGTATTGTGCCAACCACCGCCATCCTCTTGTCAAGGTTGAGGCATTTAGAAACTTTAAAAACAAATTAAGTTTGCCAAGTTTTTGTGCATTTAGGTTTTTTCTTTCCCGTCATGAAGGAAATCACCTCGGACGTCCAACTTTCAGTTGAAAAGACAGGAGAGTTTTGGGGGAAAGTCCAAACTTCAACGCTGGATCGAATCAGGCTTGAGCAGTAAAAAGAGCAGAAGACGGAAGGAAAACAAATTGGCTTTGATGAGGGGCGCATAAAAGCTAAAAGTCACGCAACGCGAGGGTACATTAAAGTCGGAGTGTTTGATGCTGACCGACTCAGAAGGAAACCAATGGGTTGGAAAGGGACGCGGGCTTCGTGAGTGACGTAGGTAACGCTAATTGGTCCTAGTCCAGACGCATAAACTCGGAGGAACAGTTTGCTCTCATCCAAGCGTTCGATGGAAACAGTTGATATTATTATCTCCCTCATCTCGGCAAACTGCCCGTCCCTGTGGTTTGCGTTTACGATCGCCTGGAGTACTGGCCCAGGCTCTTAAAATATTGAACCCAATCCCAGAGATCTAAAACAATTCCCCGCCTGTTTTACTCACTCTTCTGGACGCCGCCTGGACACCGTTGATTACACAGCGTTTCCCCGAAGCGCGCAGCCGGGGCCTTTTCAGCGCGGGGAAAAAAGGCGGGCCGGAGTGTGTGTGCAGACCGAGTGTAGCCGCGCGTAAAGCTGGTAATATGATTTTCAGGCAGCGAGGAAGTAAAGGGGGGCCAGCAGGGCTATAAAGCGGGGCAATCCGAGGGCTATATGTGAGAAGAAAGAGCAAGGTTCCTCGGTCGTGCCGCTTGATGCCCGTCGAGGTGTAAACCGCCCTCCACCACAGAACAGTCCCGCGGTAATGGTGGCTGGCCCGGGCTTTAACTTCCGGTTCGAAGTCGGCCATGTCCTTACCCTGGGCATTCTAGCTGTTCCGCGTGTTTGGAGCGAGTTGGTTTTTGGCGTTTTCTGAAGCTGTAGCTCTCGAAAAAATTCACTAAAGCTGTGTCTATCATTGTCCCAAATTACCAAGTCCTACGAGTTTGAGTTCATTCCATTTTCTTAATGTGTAGAATTTTATATTCACAGTAACTTCATGAATTGGACCTCATTTTGAGGAAACGTTTGGCAGAATGTAATCAAGGCAACGTGATGAAACTTGTCTTCATCCACTGCAGTGGAGAACCGAAACCTTTGGTTAACAGTTACATGGTGAAGTCTTTCCAAATAGCGTAAATCGATGCAATGTACACAAACCATGTAGTTGCAATGCAAGCCTTTGATGGGTAAAATGAAAGAGAGAAAGAGGGAGAAAACGTTATTGATAACATGTGAGCGTATTCTACATCGCTGCACTTCATGTCAGTTTCTGTATGTCGCTGTCTCCTCCTGTGGCTCACACCCCGACATGAGATCTCTGATGTGGTCATGCACACAAGCACGCCATCTTCCTCTGAACGCATAGCCACCGGAGCGTCTGAGCAGCTGTTTGACAATTCGCGGGAAACGACGTGCACAGCCCCAATCTTCGAGGGGCGCGAAGCTGCGAGTTAAATGGCCTCCGTTTATGTGTATCAACATTTTCGCGGCCTTTAATGAAGTTGCTGCTGTAGCCTAATTTCTGGGGCGCCATTTTGGCGGCGAAGGCAACACCTCTGAGACGGCGTCATTACAGAGTGCAGTCCCCTGACCTGGGAGTTCGGGTGCCAGGATACACGTCGTAGCCTCACGTTGTGCTCCTTGCATCACGCCGCTATAGCAATGAGTTATCTGTTCGTCACGTAGGGCTATTTAAGATGTTCCTTTGGTGTCCTCGTGTGTCGTTATCTTAGTCTCGCTTTTGATCAATGTCTTTCTCCGTTTTTGCGTCCTACATTCAGTTCGGCATTTGATATGTTTTTACACCACTCTTCCTTGCTCTTCTTTACGTTGTTGCTGCTCCTGTTACTACATTTCCTCGTTGCAGCTCTCTTGTTCCTTCTCCTGCTGGGGCTCTTCCTGTGCTCTACTCTCTCTCTGACTCATTCCGCTCCGTCTCTTGCTCCTAACTCGTGCTATCTACTTCCTTCCCTGCCTCCTCCTTCTCCTCCTCCCTCCCTCCCTCTCTCCCTCCCTTTTGAAAGAGCTATTCACTATGTGGACACGATCTATACGAAAGCAAGCCACTTGGCCTCTGCAGCTTGCATGCGTTCTAAGGGGGAAGCGTCCGCCCCGGCTAACAGTCTGGCCGTGAGTGCAGAGATGTGGTGTCCAGGAGGAACATCGAGGCTGACCGGGTCAGCTGGCCACTTCCGTCTGTCCGCAGAAACACTGGCGCCTGCCTGAGGAAACAATGGCTCCAGACCACTTCCGCCATCTGGACAGCATTCCATCACCCTGTATCTCCATGCCGAGGGTGAAAAACCCGAGAATGACCTGGCTTTGAGTCAGCCAATCACGAGCCTTGAAAATGGACGCCGCTACGTGACCCAGATTTTGCACTCGGCTCGCACTCAGCTGCGCAAATGTTGTGCTCCGCGTGATTCGGGTGTAATACTGCCAAGAAACGTCGTTTAGCTTAAGATTACACCCGAATCACGCGCACCGTTAAGGTGCATGGAGTACAGTACCGCCGAGCAAGACGTTTGTCACAAAACACAGATACATTAATGCGGCCGGATCCTAACATAACTCCCCGGGCGTGCGAAGTCAGTCAGGCGGAGTGGCGGGTGCGGTCAAAGGTCAGAATAACCACCGACTTCGACCATTTCAGCCTTATTCATGAGCCAGGTCATTCTCGGGATTGTCGTGGTGGCCTGCCATCTCCATACTGCCCCCCATGCCTGCCATCTCCATACTGCCCCCCATGCATTCCATCACCCTGTATCTCCATGCCTGCCATCTCCATACTGCCCCCCATGCCTGCCATCTCCATACTGCCCCCCATGCATTCCATCACCCTGTATCTCCATGCCTGCCATCTCCATACTGCCCCCCATGCCTGCCATCTCCATACTGCCCCCCATGCATTCCATCACCCTGTATCTCCATGCCTGCCATCTCCATACTGCCCCCCATGCCTGCCATTTCCATACTGCCCCCCATGCCTGCCATCTCCATACTGCCCCCCATGCCTGCCATCTCCATACTGCCCCCCATGCCTGCCATCTCCATACTGCCCCCCATGCCTGCCATCTCCATACTGCCCCCCATGCCTGCCATCTCCATACTGCCCCCCATGCCTGCCATCTCCATACTGCCCCCCATGCCTGCCATCTCCATACTGCCCCCCATGCCTGCCATCTCCATACTGCCCCCCATGCCTGCCGTTTCCATACTGCCCCCCATGCCTGCCATCTCCATACTGCCCCCCATGCCTGCCATCTCCATACTGCCCCCCATGCCTGCCATCTCCATACTGCCCCCCATGCCTGCCATCTCCATACTGCCCCCCATGCCTGCCATCTCCATACTGCCCCCCATGCCTGCCATCTCCATACTGCCCCCCATGCCTGCCATCTCCATACTGCCCCCCATGCCTGCCATCTCCATACTGCCCCCCATGCCTGCCATCTCCATACTGCCCCCCATGCCTGCCATCTCCATACTGCCCCCCATGCCTGCCATCTCCATACTGCCCCCCATGCATGCCATCTCCATACTGCCCCCCATGCATGCCATCTCCATACTGCCCCCCATGCCTGCCATTTCCATACTGCCCCCCATGCATGCCATCTCCATACCGCCCCCCATGCCTGCCATCTCCATACTGCCCCCCATGCCTGCCATCTCCATACTGCCCCCATGCCTGCCATCTCCATACTGCCCCCCATGCCTGCCATCTCCATACTGCCCCCCATGCCTGCCATCTCCATACTGCCCCCCATGCCTGCCATCTCCATACTGCCCCCCATGCCTGCCATTTCCATACTGCCCCCCATGCATGCCATCTCCATACCGCCCCCCATGCCTGCCATCTCCATACTGCCCCCCATGCCTGCCATCTCCATACTGCCCCCATGCCTGCCATCTCCATACTGCCCCCCATGCCTGCCATCTCCATACTGCCCCCCATGCCTGCCATCTCCATACTGCCCCCATGCCTGCCATCTCCATACTGCCCCCCATGCTGCCATCTCCATACTGCCCCCCATGCCTGCCATTCCATACTGCCCCCCATGCCTGCCATCTCCATACTGCCCCCCATGCCTGCCATCTCCATACTGCCCCCATGCCTGCCATCTCCATACTGCCCCCCATGCCTGCCATCTCCATACTGCCCCCCATGCCTGCCATCTCCATACTGCCCCCCATGCCTGCCATCTCCATACTGCCCCCCATGCCTGCCATCTCCATACTGCCCCCCATGCATGCCATTTCTATACTGCCCCCCATGCCTGCCATTTCCATACTGCCCCCCATGCCTGCCATTTCCATACCGTCCCCCATGCCTGCCATTTCCATACTGCCCCCATGCCTGCCATTTCCATACTGCCCCCCATGCCTGCCATTTCCATACTGCCCCCTATGCCTGCCATTTTCATACTGCCACTACTGCCTGCCATTTCCACACTGCCCCTATGTCTGCCATTTCCATACTGCCCCCTATGCCTGCCGTTTCCATACCGCCCCCATGCCTGCCATTTCCATACTGCCCCCATGCCCGCCATTTCCATACTGCCCCCTATGCCTGCCATTTCCATACTGCCCCTATGTCTGCCGTTTCCATACCGCCCCCATGCCTGCCATTTCCATACTGCCCCCTATGACTGCCATTTCCATACTGCCCCCTATGACTGCCATTTCCATACTGCCCCCTATGCCTGCCATTTCCATACTGCCACTACTGCCTGCCATTTCCATACTGCCCCTACTGCCTGCCATTTCCATACTGCCCCCCATGCCTGCCATTTCCATACTGCCACTACTGCCTGCCATTTCCATACTGCCCCCTATGCCTGCCATTTCCATACTGCCACTACTGCCTGCCATTTCCATACTGCCACTACTGCCTGCCATTTCCATACTGCCACTACTGCCTGCCGTTTCCATACTGCCCCCATGCCTGCCATTTCCATACTGCCACTACTGCCTGCCGGTTCCATACTGCCACTACTGCCTGCCGTTTCCATACTGCCCCCCATGCCTGCCATTTCCATACTGCCACTACTGCCTGCCATTTCCATACTGCCACTACTGCCTGCCGTTTCCATACTGCCCCCATGCCTGCCATTTCCATACTGCCCCCCATGCCTGCCATTTCCATACTGCCCCCTATGCCTGCCATTTCCATACTGCCACTACTGCCTGCCATTTCCATACTGCCCCCATGCCTGCCATTTCCATACTGCCACTACTGCCTGCCATTTCCATACTGCCCCCCATGCCTGCCATTTCCATACTGCCCCCCATGCCTGCCATTTCCATACTGCCCCCTATGCCTGCCATTTCCATACTGCCCCCCATGCCTGCCGGTTCCATACTGCCACTACTGCCTGCCATTTCCATACTGCCACTACTGCCTGCCATTTCCATACTGCCCCCATGCCTGCCATTTCCATACTGCCACTACTGCCTGCCATTTCCATACTGCCCCCATGCCTGCCATTTCCATACTGCCACTACTGCCTGCCATTTCCATACTGCCCCCCATGCCTGCCGTTTCCATACTGCCACTACTGCCTGCCATTTCCATACTGCCCCCTATGCCTGCCATTTCCATACTGCCACTACTGCCTGCCATTTCCATACTGCCACTACTGCCTGCCATTTCCATACTGCCACTACTGCCTGCCATTTCCATACTGCCACTACTGCCTGCCATTTCCATACTGCCACTACTGCCTGCCATTTCCATACTGCCACTACTGCCTGCCATTTCCATACTGCCACTAATGCCTCGCCCACTCCCTGGTGCCCAGACCTTGCCTCCGTGTGAGGAGTTAGCAGGGGCGTCCTGGACAAAGGAAGGTGGAAGAGGTCATTCCGGGTCTACTGTCAGTCAATGTTTTTGCATGTTAGTCTGCCAGCCTGAGAATATTTTAGAGCGCGTGCTCGCGTGTCTATGTTTGCCTGCCTGCCTTCCTGCCTGCCCGCCTGTCTGCTTGCTTGCCTGTCAGCTTGCCTGCCCGCCTGCCTGTCTGCTTGCCTGTCTGCTTGCCTGCTTGTCTGTCTGCCTGTCTTTTCGTTTGCCTGCCTGCCTAGCAAGTCTGTTTTTTCTGCCTCGTCTGTCTAATATACATGTTCGTCTTTCCCTTTGTGTATCCTTCTGCTTAGCTGTGCCTGTCAGTCTGAGGATAGAGGAGCGGGTATTAGAAGTAGAAAAGGAAGAAAATTAGAAGAGATTTTAGCTTGTATGGTAGGGACTTCAAAGTAATGCGAGTGACGGAGGAGCGGGTGTTAGAAGTAGAAAAGGAAGAAAATTAGAAGAGATTTTAGCTTGTATGGTAGGGACTTCAAAGTAATGCGAGTGACGGAGGAGAGGGTGCAAAAGTAGACAAGGCTCAAGCATGGCGTCATGGATTCCGGGAGGAGAGGACCGTAGCAGGGCAGAGGGAAGAGACCTCGGGGGGAAATGAAGCCTGGTGAGGAACACGCTGAGGGGGTGTCTGATTCTAGCCCAATGGGGGAGAGGTAGGTAAGTGGATAGATGGATCGAGGTATTGGATAAATGGCGACTTAGCACCCCTGGCCCAACGCTGGGCCGGTGCTGGCTTGGGAGTGGTGGGGCGGCGTTGGTTGGCAGAGGCCGACAGGGATGGATGGACAATGGCTGGATAAGTGGATAGCTGGATCCAACTCTCGGACGGGTGAAGATGCAGGGATTCTCTCACGTCGGGATGTAGATCTCGTAGCCTCGCCTGCGATGCCGGGTCTGATTCGGAAAGCTGCTTTGCGTGGAAAGACAAACAAGAGGGCTTCGGCCTGCATCCAAGTAGCAGAGCCAACTAGAACTGGGCTTTGGACCTGGGCAGGGGTTACTTTGATGTGGGGGTGGGGGTAGGGGGTTGTGCTTCATTTAGTGCAATGTAACAAATGAATGGATAAATGGACGGAATCGAGGTTTTCCGCATCTTAACTCGTGGAGAAATGGCCTTTTCCGCGTCTGCTTCGAAGAGGGCCGTATAAGGCATTTGAAAACGAGGCCAGTGGACGGGAGAGCGGCAGTAGCAACAATGATTTACTCTGGGAATAATCTTGGCAATGCCTGTAGATTGCTACTGTGCGATTTCAAGTGTACTTAATAGAATGGGCTAACGTGGAACTCGTGGCGGATTCCTTGCCGTCTTTTAACTTGTAGATGTCTTAGACAGGGGAATATCTCTCCTTTGGTATTTCTTTCCCTTTACGGCGGCAGTTAAAACACGTCAGTCTTATGAGAACTGCAGTTCAGTTGATCTTACGTATACTCGGCATGTACGTATGCTGTCCCCCAACTATGACACAAGCCAGTTTGCAATGAAGAAACACCGCAAGACTGACTGTGCTGGGTTGTTTGCCTGATGCAGTCGTCCGGTCGTCCTTGTTTACCTTTGAAAATAAAAGGTATTGTTATGTTTACTTATGATGAAAAATGTGGTAATTACTCTATGAATTTTATCATGGCGAGGCACCGTGACCCTTTTCGTTCTTTGGCACGCTACCGATCAGAGGCGTGTCGCAAGATTGGGGAAATGTGCAGTGGAATGGGAAAATCAAAACCGCCGCCCGAGTTTCATTTCAGCAGAAGCATTTTCCCTCGAACCTGTACAATACCACTGGGGCCACTGCTGTCACAACTATGCATGCACCAAGGACACCAGGGTAATAGATATATAATGGGCACTGCGACTGGAACAACTATGCATGCACCAAGGACACCATGGTAATAGATATATAATGGGCGCTGCGACTGGAACAACTATGCATGCACCAAGGACACCATGGTAATAGATATATAATGGGCGCTGCGACTGGAACAACTATGCATGCACCGAGGACACCAAGGTAATAGATATATAATGGGCACTGCGACTGGAACAACTATGCATGCACCGAGGACACCAGGGTAATAGAGATATAATGGGCGCTGCGACTGGAGACTCGATGCAGGGGAAGTCAAAGCAGCAGCAGCAGCATCTGATTTCCCTCCGTCCGGCCTGCTTGCCTGCTCCTCGACCCGCACTCTGATTGGGGTCGTCTCCTCTGTATGCAGATAGAATCTTGTCTTGCCTGTCTAATTGTGTCCTGCCATCCAGACTAACGGATTCCCTCTGCATTCCCTGGTCACGAAGGCAAACAGGCCTAATGCTTGAACAGCTGTTTGCTGTGGCTGGTGTCCCCTGCCGCCGTTTGGAGTGTCCTGTGGAGGTGGGCGGCGAGTTTCCGAGGGATATTCCGGTTGCTTCTTCCAGTCTCCTGTTTCGTCCTAATAGTTTTTACTGAGTGAAAGGCTATTTGACCGTGTCGTGCCATTGAACCAGTCTTTTCTAGATGTAGGCTGTGGTGTGTGCACCCGCAAAGCACTCTACTTTGCCTTGGCTTCTCCCTTTGGTGTAGCTTCGTCGAATGTCAACAGGCATGTGACCTATTGCAACACAGTTGGATAAAACAGCCGGGAGCACAACGCACAGCAGTAGTGCATAGTATCACTGCGCGGCTGACTTAATTAACTACCAACTTTCTTCTCCATAACTGTGTGCAAATCATGCAGAAAGAAGTTTTCCACTCGCTATTACTATTAGGCATGCTGTATAAGTTGCTAAGATAAACCATAATTCAGGCGATTCTGCTTCTAATCCATGCAAAAATCAAGGGACTTTCCATTTGTGGATTTCCCTTAATATCCTTCCAAGTACAGACGATACATTTTTCAGTGAACTTTCGGGAATGGTAATCGATTAGATAATCCATTAGATCTCAGTAGACAACAGATCATGTCTGCAAATACACTGCTGTACTGTAGCAGCTGTCATGCTCCAGCTTTCCATTTTTTGCCAGTCTGTCGTGACTCCAAAACTTTAACTTTCTTCTTTTTTTCGTAAGCCATAGAACTTTACCATACTCCATGCTACTTGGTCTGCTTTGTTTGTTTCCGACTTCTTATCGTCGTGGCATCCTCCTCCTTTGTAGTCTTCCCTCTGTCTTCTTTTTTTCTTTCTTCCTTTATGTGAATGCAGTACTTCTTACCAAGCACCTTGCTTTTATCTTGGAATTCTGTTGTTGTTTTAATTCTCTGCGGGCGCAGATCAGAATAATGTCCATTTCTCTCAAACAACTCTGGTTGGTTTTTCATGCGTGTTGTATGCATGCTTATAAATTAGTCATGCATTCATTATAAAGTAGCCTGTTTTATATTGTCTCTCCACCCCATTCCTTCTCTCTCTCTCTCTCTCTCTCTCTCTCTCTCTCTCTCTCTCTCTCTCTCTCTCTCTCTCTCTCTCTCTGTCTGTCTGTCTGTCTGTCTGTCTGTCTGTCTGTCTGTCTGTCTGTCTGTCTGTCTCTCCCTCCCTCATCATGCGCTTGCATACGTAAGTATGGTCATTAGTGGCGGAGCGGTCATCATGAATATCGCGCAGATTTCGAATATCACCATTTGGTTGATTGGCTGGCTGCCTACGAACCAATGTGGCTGGCTGGCTGGTTTGCTGGCAGACTCATTGGCTTGACTTGCTGGCTGAATCGCCTACCTGCCTGACTGGCTGCCAGACTGACGAGTGTGGTGTTTAGCTGGCTTGCTTTCTAGCTGACTGGTTGCTGGCAGTGTGGGGGGAGAATCCGTGGGATGAGGGAACGGATGACAGAGACCGAGACACGAGTTCCTTTCCCAGAGAGCTGCGTTCATTGGCCTGCTGGCCTGGCGGGCTGGCCGTCCTCTTTTTGCGTGGCCTCGCCGTGGCTGGAGGAAATGACTCAATTAAGAGGCACTCTTGATTGTCAAGGCCTGAATGGTACTGCAGGGCGACTAATTCCAGAGCTGATTCCGCCTGCCTCCCGCAGCAGTCTGCCCCAGTGCTGGGGAAACCAAGGTTAGAATGCCAAAGCTTCTTCTGGAGGGGTTTAGCGTCCCCAGATTTCCGAGTAGGCGGCGGGGAGGAATTGGACAGCAATCATGGAGTGACAGAAGGAGGAAGTCCTTGTGGACGCCCGATGCTGGCCTTGTCTTGGAGGCCATGGCTGCTGTCAGAACGGGGTCTTCCTCTCCTCCTTGGCACTTGCAGGGCAGCCCTGGGCACCCTTCCAAAACGGCCCTGAGTGATGACCCCTAATGCCTGCAGGTCGTGGCTGTTGACGGACGTGTGCTGGAATGCTGGATGGTAGCCACCTGCTTTCAGTTTCAGAATGTTCTTTCCGCCTGCGCTGAGTGGCGCGGGAACCTTGGAGGAGGTTGCGTCCTTGCGGTAGAGTGATACGTGCATAGACATCTTTTGCGGGGTATTAGGAATTATTTCCTTTTACCGTATTTTTTTCTACCGCAACTGTATCATGTGGCATCGCGATGGGATTAAATGAAAATCGGCTCGTGGAGTTCACAGGTTCTGCAAGGTGACACGAGGTGAAATCGATTTGAGCAAGACTGATTAAAAAATAATATAATTTACCACGCCCATATCCACTTCACGAAACACTCGATGAAAAACTGGGGGTGACTTCTTGTGTAGAACACATATTTTGTGTTCTCTTGTGTATTTATTGATTTCCAAAATTTTCATATAACAAAATACCACAGAAAACTGCCACTTGTGTTTTTTTTATCACAGCTGCATAGATGAAATCCTGGCCGCCTTTTGATGTTAGATCATGTGCATGTGTTTAGTTAACCCTTTGTGTCCTCAAAGAAAGATTGGAGAGTCCACCTATTGATTTGGGAGGAGCATGTATCCATGGTGTCCACATGACAGTGGGGGAGAATAAAAGAGAGAAAATGAGGCGCACGGACTTGGAAGCACACTGCATGAGAAACCTAGCGCCCATATCAAATTTCGCGCCCGAGTTCACGGCTGTTTACCTTTTAATTGCCCTCCATTTAGCGTGGAGCTGGCAGTATTTTGGGGAGCAAACAGGGAGGTTCTGGAGCTTTCATTCAGGCGGGTCGGCGGTGGCGGGAGAATCAATACAATTATAGCATGCTGGTCGCCCTCGTTTCGACCCCCAAGTCATCCCATCCCACCCCATCCCACCCCATCCCACCCCATCCGTCCCTGCCCCATCCCCCACCGCTCAACCTTTCGTGCCCCTGACACAGAATGAAAAAGCGGAGTTCTTTTTCTGGGTCCCTCGGGTGACACGGGCCGTCACAAAGACGTGAAAGGGAAGATCAATCTGTTGCCGCTGTGGAGGGAAAACACTGCTGGAGCGATCTGTGGCTCGCGCCCGGTGATAAGGATGTGCCAGACATAGGGTCAAACTTTGAGAATCCCACACACTGCCCCCTTTCTCTCCCCCGCCCCCCTATTTTTCAACACCCCCACCCACTACGAGTGTTAGCCTCACGCGTCTCTCTCCATGACCTCCTGTATAGTCCCTTTGGAGGGATAACGTTGTAATATTATGAAAAGCGATCCTGTCACTTCTATATCTAAGGAATCTTACCACTTTACATACGTACACACACACACACACACACACACACACACACACACACACACACACACATGCATACACACGTGCGCGCGCGCATCTCGGGCACACAGCCTTGCAAGTTTGCGAAATGCTATGACCGCTTTATACTTCCTAATAATGGTGATATTTCAGGGGCGCTGTGACCAAACTGACCTGTATTTCTAAAGGCTCGAATTCTTTAGCACGGCTAGCCTGTTGAAGCCATTTCTATGCTTGAAAAAAAGTCACATTACCTCAAACGAAATCGCAGCATGGCAAGTGTTTCTAAGGCTTATTAATGATTAGACGAAAGAAATATCGTTACGAACTTTCACAATCTCTCTCTAACCACCTTATTCGAAAATGCCTTTTCCCGAACACCATCTCTCCCGCATGTTATTCGTACCTCCACCCAATGTTTTCCGTCCCTCAGCATTTCATCACGTTTTACCTCCCAGTGTTCAGTGCTGGCCTAGTCTTACACCAGCAACCTGCGCCGCGACGACAGGGGGAGGGTTAAAAGCCATCAGAGCTCCCGACATGCTCCGCTGCCAGCAGACGACAGGGCCGTGACGTACATTTGCTCGGGAGACCCGAAGCCTGATTAAAACTGGGTCCATGTTGTGATAAACGCGCGTTTGATAGGCCGCTTTCTTCCTGGTCATTTATTTCCTGCTGCGGCGTGAAAAAGGGGGCCGCTCTCGCGTTTTGCGGAGCTCGACGGGATTTTTTATGTCCGAAGCTCCATCAAAGTCTTGGTCCTTTGATCTCCGATTAGGAGAATGCAATCTAACTTCGCAATGAAAACGAGAGTGTGTATGCAATTTTGCCCCATTGTGAACATTCCCGCCGCGCGTTGTGCCTGAGTGCTCTCGGTTAGAAACCGACACGCTGTCTGCGTGGTGAAAGAAAATGTCTAAATCGCCTGCACACGCTGCTCGCGAGGTATTAAAAAGCTGCTTTTAATTTACTACATGCCTCGTCATGGCCAAAGCTTCCTTCTCATTTGCTTGAAGCATTTCCAAAAAGTTGTTTCTTTGTGACACGTACTACATGATGTCTTTGTTTCTGGAGTATCAGAATACCTGGTATTCTGCATGCAGGTTCCTAAGGGAATATACGTACGAGTAAATATGTACGTAAACAGCTGCGCGCCTCGTTGTATGTGTGAATGGATATGTGTATGTGCACATTCGTGCGGGGAGGAGGGGGGGGGGGGGGGGGGGGAAGAGAGAGAGAGAGAGAGAGAGAGAGAGAGGGAGAGGGAGAGATTCTTCTTAGCTGACTAGAAGATTGGTAGATGTCTACATTTGTTACCACAGTGTACCACAGTGTAATTGCTAATCCGAATTTCTTCTGACTATTGTTTAACTAGAAATTAGTATACATTTGAAGTGCCTGCTTGATCTATGAACGATTCCATAGGGGTGAGTGCATACCGGACTACTAAAGGAGTGTACATCTGACTACTGTAGAAGTGTGTGTGCATTCTTGACTACTATAGGAATGCTTACTTGACTATTGTATGACTGCACACCTGACCAATTCCACATTTGTGCGTTGCAGGTACGGAGTCGACAGGTGTGGGAACAGCCCCAGGCGTGTACCTGAGGGAAGATCCTATTTGCGGGACACATCTGGAGAACGTGAGCGAGTTGCGTGCCCCTGCTGCCGACAAGGCGGCCTTCTACCTAGACGCTGCCCTGGCAGCCCGGAAGCCCGGTGAGGGAAACTTTCCATCCCCCTGTAGTGGCAGTGGTTGTGTGGCATCTTTGGAAGACACACTCGCTGTCAGTGCCAGATGAGACATTGTCGTTAGCGTCATCTTCAGTTACTACACTGAATGTTATAGCTCTGTGCGGCTGTTGTTGTCTTCAAACCATTTTGAACTGACTTTGACTACTTTTTAGAACACGCGCGCGTGCGCACGAACGCGCGCGCGTGCACACGAACACACGCGCGTGCACACACACAAACACGCACACTTACACACACTCACACACTTACACACACACACACACACACACACACACTCACTCTCATCACTCCCTCATTCATTCACTCACTCACTCATTCATTCACTCACTCACTCATTCACTCACTCACTCACTCACTCACTCACTCACTCACTCACTCACTCACTCACTCACTCACTCACTCACTCACTCACCCACCCACTCACTCACTCACTCACTCACTCACTCACTCACTCACTCACTCACTCACTCACTCACTCACTCACTCACTCACTCACTCACTCACTCACTCACTCACTCACTCACTCACTCACACTCTCGCTCACTCACACACTCTCACTCGCTCACACACTCACTCGATCACACGCTCACACGCTCACTCCCACACACGCACGCACTCTCACACACACACACACGTGCGCGCGCACGCACACACGCACACACACTCGCACACACACACACACACACACACTCGCACACACACACACACACGCGCGCGCACAAACACACACACACACACACACACACACACACACACACACATTGTGCAAGAAAGAAGATAAATTCATGCGATTACTATTTCCTCCCCAAGTTCTTTGTTTAAATTCAAATAGTCATCCCTTTGATTTCTTCCTCTAATATTTTCTTGGTTCGTTTTCCCCCCCCCCCCTTTAAACTCAGCAAAAATGTTTGACTATATGCAGTCGCTTTGTTGCCATCATAAATCAAACCCCTTTTTGAAAATATTGATGACAACTTCATGGATATCTACAATTTCTTGTCAAGATTTTGAAAGTGTAGATGGAGAAGTTTTCTTTATTCGTTATTTGGAAGAAGAAAAACGTTAGTGGTTAGATAGAAAGGTTCATTTCTGTCATTGAAAGAAAGTCTGTCATGATGTCTCTTTCTTTCCTAAATTACAGAAGATGATGAAGGTCGTTCGTCGCATCTTCTGTTCACGTTACACGTGTACCAGTATCGCATCGAGAAAGCTAACAAGGCGGGCCTACCTGGAGGTAAGGAGTGCGAAAGCCTGGCTCTCTCTTTCCATGTGTCACCTGATGTCTTTCGTCCATTCTTCCATCTATCCATATTTGATTTGTCCTTGTTATAGCCTTTCTATCTCTGTATCTAGACCCATGTAATCAAACTATGTTTTCATCGTTGAGTGCCCGACATTTATCTAATGCATTGGATACTCATGATTTAACTGATAACAACATGAATAAAAATATACGGAAACTCACAAAGACTTCAGTTTGAATCAGAAGGCTGAATCTATGCAAATAATTATGTAAATCTGCTTGTACAAAACAGAATGGCGGACCCATGGTAATACCTATGATTGTACTGAAGCAGACGAGCAAGTTACACCAATGCGGATAACTAAATATACTTACTGAAAACAGCAATTGAGCATGGGGAGAGAAAAATTAAAGCACTGGTTCGGAACAAAAAGTTAAATCTATGCAGACATGTTGATGCACTCACTCGAAGTAGAAAAAAACTACCTCATGGAAACTCACAGAACGCAGTTGTTCGGAAGAGGAAGCTGAATGTGTGGGAACACATACACGTACTGATGCAGAACACATATGTCGGGTCGTTCTCTCTGTGGTCATCATCTGCATGCACAGCAGCAAGGCGAGGCAACGTCTGCACCTCCATTGGACGTCTGGCAGCATCATTTGTTCGCCTCCATTAGGCCCAAGTGTACGTACAAGTTGGTAAATTTGCCGTCGCCCTAGCCATTTCCTACGCTAGACGTCGGTAATGTAAGTAGAAGCAGCAGACTGGCCCATTGTGCGTACTTGCATTGGAAATGCAGAAACCATGCATATATTCAAGCCCCGGATGGGGAACTGGTGGTCATCGCCACGATCAAAATGAGGCTGATATGTCATTGTCTTGCCCCTCTCACCTCGAACCGTCTGGCTGGCCTCCTAGACCGCACGCCATGTTAGTTCCTGCAGCCTTGCGTGAGACTATGGTCTCTTCTCCTGTAGTCTTGAGTGCCCTTGGTGCCTCAGTCTGATGGCTTGGAGACTGTTCCTTGCGTGGATTGAGAATGAGAAAGCTGGATGAGACGTGGGGGCAGTAATGGATGTCGCTGCTTCTTGCCGTCCGTCTTTGGTGCCGAGTTTGCACTGGGAACGAGCAAGGGAGTTTGCCTGGTCGGATGGCGCATTTGCATCATACGCACGTATATTATTGTCATTGACAGAAATGGAGAAAAGCTTCTCGAACAAAACCTCACCGGCATTTGAATAAATGTGTAAGATTAGGAAACACTGCCAATGGTGGCAGATACAGACGATCGCAGTGACAAAATAGCACTTTAATTCAGTGGTGAGTGAAATATTGCCTACTAACTGAAATATTGCCTACTAGTCTTCTTTTCCATGTTAATGTATTCTATTGCTACCGTTTGTATAACTCCTCGCCTGTATTAATGACTTCTTCTTCTCTTACCCAACCCTTCCGAAATAACACGGGTGGTGATTCAATTATACTATAAACTGTAGAATGAAGAGCCGATGGAGCTGCAGCAGCAGCAACATCAGGAGCAACAACATCATCAGGGCTGCCACCAGAGCCAACAGCAACGCCAACATTGTGAACAACAGCTTGCGATAATTATCAACAAAAACCAATATGGGCGATTCTTCGTCGGTTTCTTAGAGAACAGCGAGGAAATGGATGCATAGACTCCTTGACTTTCGGCACATGGTTCTCATCTGATTTATGCGAGCTTATACATTATCTCGGCCGTTCCAAGTCGCTGCCTATCGCAGCGGGATCGCCTGTAGAACCGCCTCGCCAGACAGAGATAATGGCGCGGACGCCCCTGGAGCTGCGGCAGACACAATGCTGGGGCTGCCTGGGCGCCTCAAGACTGCCTGATGCCCAGAAGACAGTCTCAGGTAT
>JAWQFJ010000625.1:92500-113937 GCA_034096865.1 Theodoxus fluviatilis
CCTGGTATACAGAATATTCTCTTGAATGAGTCATGATTAATTAGATTGTGATTAGCCTTTCTTTTTTTCCCTCTCGCTCTATCACTCGTTCCTTTTCTTCTTATTCTAAAAATCTGTCTCTTTTCCCCCACATGTTTGATGGACGCAATGAAGACTCAGCATCTTTGCAAGATGACTCTTGATTCTGTTCATTACAAAGCGTCGTCTTTCACCAATTGAAGGAATGCGTGTAAGACAATACGCCGAAATTCAACTCTCACAGTTTTCAATCATGTTCTTCCACTGCTCGAAAGAAAATCGATCAACTCTGAAAACTTTCTCCTTGAGACTGCATCCAACACATCTTACTCCGGTCTCCTTAGCCTTAAAAACTCAATGTCATGAGCATGGTTAGTCATACATCTAGTGATCCTGTGCTCTCCACAAGGGAGTTCGCACTGAAAAGTGGGGAGTGCTTTGACCCCTGACACCGGGCCAAGAGGTTCTGCCTATCCCCGCGATCGCCGCCATCAATACTGGCCCATTACTGCTCTGGTTTGGGACCCCCACCGTATTTTGTGCCAGGGCCGGGTCCTCTTTGGCCCCAGAAGCTGTAGCGAGTTGCAGAGGCCGCGGCGGCCTTATCGCTTTCCTAGCCAGTGCTCCTCTACCTGATTCTCCATTTCCGGGTGTCAGGCAGCGAATCCATTTACGCCGTCCGAACATGCCGCTGTCTGACCCCGGCCTGCTCGCTCCCAGCCTGACGAAGTTCTCTCTTGCATCGGCAGTGAAGCTCTGCCCGTCTGGGTATTGGTCTTTGTAGGATCAGTTTGGAGGCTTTTTGACTCACATGCGAAGCAAAAGTGAGTCTATGTACTGAGCCGTGTCGTCCGTCCGTCCGTCCGTCCGTCCGTCCGGGCGTAAAAAACTTAAACGTTGGATTTTTCTCGGAGACTATTAAGTCTATCAACACCAAATGTGGCATGATGGTGTATGATGACAAGGCCTCAAAAAACATACATAGTGACTTGACCTTGCTTCAAGGTCAAGGTCACAGGAGCCATAAATGTGGTCTCAAAAACAGTCATTTTTCACATTTTCCCAATTTTCTCCCACGTTATTGAGAATGGCGACCTTAGCTACAAGTGGTATATAGGTCAAAGCAAGCCCTATCTTTTGATACCAGTTTGGTTGACCTTGCTTCAAGGTCAAGGTCACAGGAGCTCTTCAAAGTTGGATTGTATACATATTTTGAAGTGACCTTGACCCTGAACTATGAAAGATAACTGTTTCAAACTTAATAATTATGTGGGGCACATGTTATACTTTCATCATGAGACACATTTGTTCACATATCATCAAGGTCAAGGTCTTTTTGACCCTTATGAAATGTGACCAAAATGGGGTAGTGAACCACTAAAAGTGACTATATCTCATGGTAGAAAGTGCCAATAAGCACCATTGTGCTTCCTATGTCTTGAATTAACAGCTTTGTGTTGCATGACCTTGGATGACCTTGACCTTGGGTCAAGGTCACATGTATTTTGGTAGGAAAAATGTGTAAAGCATTTCTTTGTGTATGATGTCATTGGTAGGTTTAGTTGTTTGACCTTGACCTTGAAGGTCACCTGAAGGTCAAGGTCATATAAAGGTCAAGGTCAAGCATGTGAGTCGTATGGGCTTTGCCCTTCTTGTTTTCATTGAGGCTGTAGCTGTAGTGGATTGTGGGGACTTCTCTCGCTCAATCTTTAGTGTGTGTGTGTGTGTGTGTGTGTGTGTGTGTGTGTGTGTGTGTGTGTGTGTGTGTGTTTTCCGTAGATCCTGTCGTAAGATTTTCACTTAATCTTCATGCGCTCCCATACCCTTCCTTTATTTCCTTTGAATTGACATGAACTCCATTACACTAGGCCTTTGCTGGGTCTGTACAACCAAAGACGTCTTCTGTACGTCTTCTAAACATTTTGATTGAAGATAATCATACATCTATGGGAGTCTACCTGAATGATCGTTCGAATTTTGTTTACTTAAGAGGAGGTAGAGTCCTTTCCTTACACGTACATTTGCCGTGGGGTAAAAGACAGGCATTTAAACATGATTGAGGTCTTGAAGACCGCATTTTCTAGTCACCTACAATGAATTCACCACACACACTCCTCCACTTTTGTACACCTCAGGGATCAGCCGACAACTTCATGCATGAGTCATACTCGGTGTCGACTGTGGACTTTGTTTTCAAAGCGCGTCCAGGCCGTGTTGGTCTTGGAGAAGTAATAAACAACAACGTGGCAGGGCCGTCCTCGCCTCCACCAAAGTTTGTTCATGGTCTGCTGCCACTCCTCAGCTGCTGCCGCTGGCTGTCCCGAGGCGATGACTAATGTGCGAGGCGTGTGTCAGTCCGTGGCATGGCGGGAAGGAAAGCCAACCTGAATGTTTTGTATACGACCCTCTCAGTGTCAGGGTTTGCCCTCTTTTCACGCCCCATTTGCATGTTTATTTGTTTGACATGTCTCCTTCTTCTCCCCTTCCTTCTCTTCACTTCGCAGCCGTTGGTGAAGTTCGTGGTCCAGTGGCAGGGAAGGTCTTCAAAATATACACTGGCATTGATGATGGTTGTTCTGAAGAGATTCATTAAAGTGAGACTGACGTGTCGATTAAATGAGAGCAGGGAAGGTCCCCAAAATATACACGGACATGGATGATGGTTGTTTTTCAACAAATTTACCCTCGTAAAATTGGAATGTTGATTCAAAATGGACGAGAAGGTCTTGAAAATATACGAAGTCTCGGATGAGCGTTACTCTGGATCAGGAAATCTCAGTCAAGTACATTATAAGCTGCTTTTAAAGAGGAAAGTTTGCCTTCTGCCTTCATTGCTATTTGTAGACATAGCAAAGAAACGACAAAGCTTGATATGAAGATCAAAGCCGCCATTTCATGCACGTGATTTCGCCGTAGCATGCCTAGGTCTGGCCGTGGTAAATGAGAAGAGCGCATGGAGGAGCCTCACTCCAGTAGCTCGACCATGGGTGGCCTGAAGCACCAGGATGTGCCGCCAGAGGGCGTCTAGTAGGGATAGAATGGATGGCCTGTGCCTTTTCCCATTTATCCAGAGCAAAGGTTTCTATTATCCATCCATACTTCTTACTGCGTGTGTGAATACAAGATGGAGCAAAATGGGTTTGACATCGGATGATGTGGTCGTGTGTTGTTCGAGGTGGCTGTACATGTACAAGTACGACATGGAGCCGCTCTTACTTTTTGTTTACGTTCTTGCCTCCATTTATGTATCTCACCCGCGTCACTTTGGGGAAGGCTGGGAATGGGTGCAATGAAATCGTGATAGCTTTTCCCCACATCTCGATAACGGGGGACCGAATCCATCCCGTCGTTCACTCGTTCAGCACGACTCGTATTCTGCGTTTTTTACTCGAACATTGGCAAGTCGTGTCCAATAATCAGAACGACTTTATTTACCACCACGTCGTTTTGTTGAGCTTTCCCTCACTAGTTCTAGCACTGGAAGATCGTGGAGTCTAAAAGTTTTCCATACAAACTATCTCCATTTTATGTATCCTTTGCAGGACGTGTAGGCGTGTAATACCATGTAGCCGTTGCAGGACGTGTAGGCGTGTAATACCATGTAGCCGTTGCAGGACGTGTAGGCGTGTAATACCATGTAGCCGTTGCAGGACGTGTAGGCGTGTAATACCATGTATCCGTTGCAGGACGTGTAGGCGTGTAATACCATGTAGCCGTTGCAGGACGTGTAGGCGTGTAATACCATGTATCCGTTGCAGGACGTGTAGGCGTGTAATACCATGTATCCGTTGCAGGACGTGTAGGCGTGTAATACCATGTAGCCGTTGCAGGACGTGTAGGCGTGTAATACCATGTATCCGTTGCAGGACGTGTAGGCGTGTAATACCATGTATCCGTTGCAGGACGTGTAGGCGTGTAATACCATGTATCCGTTGCAGGACGTGTAGGCGTGTAATACCATGTAGCCGTTGCAGGACGTGTAGGCGTGTAATACCATGTATCCGTTGCAGGACATGTAGGCGTGTAATACCATGTAGCCGTTGCAGGACGTGTAGGCGTGTAATACCATGTAGCCGTTGCAGGACGTGTAGGCGTGTAATACCATGTAGCCGTTGCAGGACGTGTAGGCGTGTAATACCATGTAGCCGTTGCAGGACGTGTAGGCGTGTAATACCATGTATCCGTTGCAGGACGTGTAGGCGTGTAATACCATGTAGCCGTTGCAGGACGTGTAGGCGTGTAATACCATGACTCTCTCTGCTTCCAGGGACAGCAAGATTGCCCAACTGCTGAGGGACTCGCTAGGAAACCTGTCGTGCCGGACGTGCATGATCGCTCACGTGTCCTCGGCAGTGCCGCACCACAATGAGACTCTGCAGGTCATCCAGTGGGCACACCGCATCTACAGGATGAAGCGCAGAAGAACCAAGGTGTGTGACGGGGTTTAAAAATGGCGGATGTAAGAAGGAGGTATATGTGTGTGTGTGTGTTTGTAATGGGTATGCGCGTGTTTGTGTGTTTGTGCTTGCGCACGCTCGTATATGTGTGTGTGTGTGTGTGTGTGTGTGTGTGTGTGTGTGTGAGAGAGAGAGAGAGAGAGAGAGAGAGAGAGAGAGAGAGAGAGAGAGAGAGAGTGAGTGAGTGAGTGAGAGAGAGAGAGAGAGAGAGAGAGAGAGAGAGAGAGAGAGAGAGAGAGAGAGAGAGAGAGAGAGAGAGTGAGAGAATGGAGGGGGGGAGAAAGAGATTGCATAATTATTTCCTTTTCATAGTATTTCTCGGACTTATTTCCGTTTGTTCTCTGTGTGTGGACGTGAGCGCACGTGTGTTTGTACGTGCATGTGTGTGTGCGCGCATGATACCGTAAGCATGCACAGATGCTTACCATTCCCCATCCACCTTCCCCTCTACTTTATATTATTTCCCCTCACAATTCCGACTCTCCCTTGCACAGTTCTCCAGCACCAGCTCTGAGGACAGCACGTCAGAGGAGAGCGTGCGTTTCCACAGGCCGTACCGTGGCTGCCGCATGGGCACGCTTCGTGAAGACGTCATGTACACCACGTCCCACTCCGACCCAGACTACACGTCCAGTAGTGAGCAGTCATGTGACACGGTCATCTACCTGGGAGTCAACGGCCAGTCCCTGAGTGACCGGGAACTGACGGACAACGAGGGGCCTCCTCGCCATGTGCCCAGGACCAACCCCCGTCTTCCCAGGAGACCCAGCGGGTCGCGCTCCTCGGGTGACGAGGGCTCCACTTCGGACAGCGGGCGCAGCATGTATTCCGACCACCGCTTCCGCCACCGCTCCCTCACCCCCGTGTCCCAGGGCGCGGAAAGGCAGACGAGGAGCGGGCATTCGGAGCCAGGCTCCCCACAGGTGGGCACGCCGCAGATGTCCCGACGGTCGAGCAGTCAGAGCAGGACGGGCGAGCCGTCCTCGTGGCAGGGCAAGCACCCCGGCCACGTGGACCTGAAAAAGAGACTGATGCAGAGTGCCCAGAAGGGCGCCGTGCCCCGAGGAGCCGAGCAGTGGGTGGACGGTCCGGGGGCCGCCATTTTCCCTGAGGGTCAGCAGCCAGGGGAGCAGTGGATCGACGGACCCCAAGCCGTAGTGACGACACAGCCCTTGGGGTCAAAGCCCGAGGGTCACCGGCACCATCCCCACAGCGCCCACAACGTCAAGGTCGCTGCCAACGAGCTGTGGGTTGACGGCCCCAAGGAGATGGTGAAGGGACCCATCCACCCGATGCAGCCTATGCACACCACCAGCTGTGCAGAGCAGCAGCAGCAGCAGCAGCAGGCTTCGAATAGCATGCGTAGCTCGCCTCACAGGTCCTCCCCGGGGAGGGCCCAGCGCCAGGTGTCCAAGCCGACCCTAGAGCCGGTCAAGGAAAGGCCGGAGAGCTCGACCAGCCTGGAGAGCAACCTGTCCACCAAGGCGGAGACAGGCTGCTCGCGACCCAGCAGCATGGTTGTCCCCGAGGACGAAGCCAAAGCTGAGGCGACCTCTGACCCCAGCAAGGTCAAGCCTTTTGTTCAGGACTGGGTGGCGCGTCATGGGCTGCCTGGCGAGGGCGAGGAGGAGAAGGACGCCATGGGCATGGTGGTCGACTCCGAGAACAGAGTGGTGGGAACATTGGAGACCGCTACCCCAAACACGGCCATCATCACCTCCACGCGCAAGGCCAAGCTACAGGAGCAGGCCCGACGAGCGCAGGCCGCAGCCTCCACGTCCTCCCCTCGCTGCTCTAGAAAGAGCTCACCCTCTGCTGTGAGGAAAACTCGAGCCGAGTCCCCCAGCTCCAGTCCCAGCCCCACCCCTGCCAAACTGCAGAAGTCCACGCTGCCCACATCGGCCAACCCCACGCACCGCGTTGCCGAGTGGATCAAGTCGGTGTCGGTTGAACGAGACCTGAGCTCCCTCCAGGGTGACACGGCCGAGAAGACGGACACTGCCGGTGTGTCCATGGCCGACGCCCAGACCAACACAGAGCACGACTCGGATTTCGAGCGGACGGAGGGCGAGATGCTGGGCAAGGGTGACCAGGCTGGAGACGCGGACGTGAGCTACGACAGCTCGGCCGACACTGGGGAGTGCCCCGTGCGTGAGTCCATCTACGAGATCCAGGTGGAGGAGCAGCTGGAGGGTCTGCGCTCTGGGTCCAAGACGGACGTTCCAGACGACGAAACCTTCTCCAGCATCTCCATCGCCAAGGACACGGACGGCAGTGACAATGCGGAGAGGGACCCAGCTCAGCTGGACGTCACCGGGTCCTCAGAGAACCCTGCCCTGTACGCTGTGTGCGACTTGGCCCTCCGGACTAAGGGCTTCGTCATCAGCCCGTCCCCCACCCCCTCGGACAATGAGCAGCGGGAGGCTGCTGTGGTGGGCTTGAGTGAGCGTGTGTTGTCACGAAGACCTGACGGTGCCTCGAATCCCAACCTGCTGCACAAGGAGAGCTACCGGGACTTCCGTCTGGAGTCGATCTCCAGCAAAGACAACTATGTGATCCCCGAAGGCGTGCCCCCGGCGGCGACGATGGAATGTGTCGCTAGTCACGTGTCTACCTCAACCCCCGCCTCACGGGCGCCCCTGGGCAAGCCCGCGCAGGAGGAGAACATTTACTCCACCATCGGGAGTTCCGCTCAAGACGTGCAGGCCTCACCCATCCTTGGGGGCAAGGGCAAGTCCGCCGTCAGATCCAAGCCCCCGCTTCCCTCCAAACTGAGCGCCCCGTCGAAGCCCAGTGCGCTTCCCAAGCCTTCCGCCACTTCCTCCCCTAGTCCTGTGAACAAATCTAGTTCCCCGAGCTCGCCGCCAAAAAACTCTGCAAGCCGCACGTGCACAAACAAAAACTCCTCCCTTCCTGTGTCGTTTCATAATGGCCGGGACAAGGGCTCCAGTAAGCCCGGTCCCAAGGCCGTGCACGGTGGCGGCGGTGTCTCTTCTCCAACGTCCTCGACCCAAAACGGCACAGTGAAGGCCAACAATGGCAGCGCCAAACCCGGCAAAAACACCTCCTCCTCCTCCTCCTCTTCTTCCTCCCACAGCAAGCTGCCTCTCTTCAGTTCACGGACGCCCTCGCCCCCTGGCAAGGAGAAGGGACGGAAGAAGGAGAAGGAGAAGGCGTCCAAAGTGGGCAATGGGCGTGTGTCGGAACTTCTCCACAAGACCAAGGGCACGGACTCGGACAGCGGCAACGACAGTGGGATCGTGACCCACGAGAAGAAGCTGCTGTCGCCCTATGCCACAGTGACCAAACCTCGCACGCCCAGCCACTCCAGCAGCGGGCACGGTAGCGATAACAGCAGCACCATCAGCACGGAGGTGCAGTCGCACCAAGGCAGCAAGTCGGACAAGCTTCACGGCGGCACCAGCAGCGGCTACGAGAGCATGCTTCGAGAGAGCGAGGCGTCCGGCTCCTCCACCTGCCAGGACGACAGCGCCAGCGAGACATGCACAGAGGCCTGCAGGAAGAAACACAGCAAGCAGAAAGGTGGGTCAGGGGACGTTGTCATGAGGTTAAACGTGCTGTGGGTTTTGGGGAGTTTCTATGTGGGTAGTGACCTGCTAATGACGGCAGTGGGATATCCGATGTGCTGTGCAAGACGTTGTCCAAATGTACATGTACTTGTTGCCATGACAGACAGACTGACAGATTTACAGTGTCTCTGTGTTCTGATCATTTGGCCCCCTAAATAGAAAATTAAGTTCATGGCATTTCAAAACCCATTTGTTCGTGTTTGCTGCTGTTTGGGTTTAGTTTATAAAATGCTGTTAGTTCAGTATTTATATTCAATCACAGAGGAATATTTTGTGATCTACACTTATGCGTTCCTTTGGACATTTAAAGAAAGCATATCGAGAGTTTTGTGTGTGGAAATAGATGATACATAGACTCGATTTCCCATCTGGCAGTTTTCATTGACTTCAACTATATGCATGTGCAGGTGTTTTTTCTTTCTATCTTTTTTACATCCAATGTCAGGCAACATCTTATACATACTGCTCTGCACACACCCCAGATATGGCTGCCTTATCACCCAGTAGTGTGCGAACGAGCCCCATTTTCAAGCAGGCACCATAGTTGGTGTCGGGAATACTGAATGGTCCTGTATCATTATAGATGCCGATGCTGTTGTGTAATGCACGAGATGGGGTTGAACTAAGTGCAGTTATAAATGCAGTGACCATTCTTACAGGACTCCATTTGAATCTTTTTGTTTTGACAGGGAGTCGACGGAGCAGGTCTGCGCCTGCGCGGTCAACGGAAGTGAGTGAGGGGTCGTGCAAAGGCAGCCCTGCCCCGGGGGGCAAGAAGGCGGGCAGCCCCTCCTCCCGGGCCTGGGTGGACACCAGGCACCTCAGCAAGCTGCGGGAAGAACCATTCGAAATCAAGAAGTACGACATGACGGACGTGGAGCGGCTACAGAGGTGGCGCTATGATGACAATGAGGTGAGAGCTCTGCTGTATTGTTCCTCTGTTTGTGTGTGTGTGTGTGTGTGCGTGTGCCTGCCTGTATGTGTGTGTGTGCGCGTCTCGTTTTCTTCATTTCTGCCCCTAAATATGTCAGTACGTGTACTTTCCCTTCCCCCATCGTCTGTGTCTCTCCCCTTCTCCTTGCCTATCCTTGCCCCCTCTGCCTATCCTTGCCCCCTCTGCCTATCCTTGCCCCCTCTGCCTATCCTTGCCCCCTCTGCCTATCCTTGCCCCCTCTGCCTATCCTTGCCCCCTCTGCCTATCCTTACATTTTACCTTTGCTTCCAGAAAGGACAGGAGCAGCTAGGGGACCCAGTCCACGAGCTGTTGCTGAAGCAGGAGGAGCTCAAGTCGGAACTGGCCACGGCCAAGGACCACATTCTGATGGAGAGAAGCTCCTGGAGCTTTGACTGTAAGTGGCTCATGTGCTTCTCTTGCCGCTCATGCCCACAGCGTACCGACGTCTGACAGCCCTGTTCAGTCTGCCTGCAGATGAACCTTGCCCCTCATTTGCAGGGCTGCCATTGCTCTCCGCTGGTTCGCTGGTCAGCTGGTCACTGCCTAAATGCTATACCAAGGGCTGGAGCACTTATGTGCTCCAGAGAGGTGTTCAAAAGAAAAAGAAATATTGTTTGCCCTGGCATTTAAGAGGACCAATGTTTGTCGCTTGCTGGTTCTTTGCTTGGCATCTCATTGACGCTGCTGGCTCGTAGGCAGTATCTTGCAGCATGGGATAGGGTTGTGGCGCTTCGCCCTTTAAGTGAAGTAAGGGGAGGGGATGGACTGGTTGTTGCCTTCTAAGCCTGCTGTTTTCCAGGTGAGAGTTTGTGGATAGCCCAGCCCGATTCAATTAAATTGACTGAGCTTTGGCGGTTTCATAACTTATATTTTTATCATTCTTACCCTGGAGCCACCTAGCACAATTGTTCATGTGTCATCCATCTCAGTGTACATCATAGGCATGACGACATGGTTTGTTGTCGAATGTGTTTTAAACGCATACTGTTTTTGAGACAATTTGTTGCAACCCCCCTTTTTAAGTTATAGGTTTTCAAACTTACTGCACAGACTTGTGGAAAGGGTTTTTCATGTACATGAAATTTTAATGTCAATTTATTTTGCATAATTTTTACTGCGTTTTTATTGTCTACACAGTTTTCTTTGTCCAGATTTTTCCTCCTGTAGATGGTGGCGTCTTTCCCTGAGTTTGTACATTGCTTATAGCGCACTTGGTTGACAAATGGTCGACTTTTTGGTATGAACTGCCTGCGAGTCCATTTCTTTTAAGAATTCATTAGCCCGGCAGTTTCTGTGTAAGTCTGTTTACACACTTGTGTTTGACTGACAGTCTGTTTTTATTGTCTGAATGTAGACGAATTCGTGACCTCAGACTCCAATTCTCATCCCATTATCTCAAGCGGACGTTTCTGCTGCCCACTGTTTACAATCATTGCCTTCTTTTCCAGAGGCTGAGATCTTGGGTTGCAATGCTCGGGTATCTGTGGTTTCTTTCAGTGCTTGTATCAGAGCAGTTGGACGCTGCAGATCCTAATCATTTAGAAGCTCTTGCAAGAGAGACGGCCATTTTGGAGAGACGGGTAGCTGCTTGCAAATCACACCTTATGGTCGTCACTTGTTTCGATGCCAAGCCTTGTTCAAACGCAGGGCCATGAAGCTGCGAACTTGAGCAAGGCATTGAAATATTTCGAGTGGCCGTATTGAAGTGCGAGGAAGATCAGGTGTTGGTAGCTGTGCCAACCTTGAAGCTCTCTTCCTTTTGTGTCCTTGTGATCACAATGCAACTTATGCAAATTTGCAAAGGGAGGCAACTCGATTGCAAGAACTGCTGCTCGTGCATTTTTTGTAAATCTTTGTACAATCAAGTAAGCAATATTTAAGTTCTTGTTTCACTGAGGATTAGTATTAATGTCTAAGAAATATGTACATAAAAACTGGTGCTGTTTCGACCTGATGTACATCAGTGTAAATACGTCACTGGTCTCGATCAAGTTTCGCTTTGGAGATCATTCTCTCTCCACCTCAGGAAAATGTTCTAGTGGTTCTATGGACCCTGACAAGCATTTTCTGGGTGGACTGCATCATTTCACGTCAGAGACAACGGAAAGACTTGAGAACCAATTCATTATTTCACTGCATGGATGACACCTTCGTTACTGCAGAAGCTGCATAGGCTTTTGAAGTCGGTGTTCTGCAGACTCGCAGGTTATGTTTGTAGCCGTTTCATTTTAGAGACATGGTATTGCAGCTGATGCAGTTTGCATTCTAGTGGCATGTGTAGAAAATTGTTTACCCCTCTTTCTGGAGGTGGAAAGACTGGCACAGATGATGGCAATACTGAGATCATGTCGTTGCAAACTAAAATCCCGTTTGAGATCATCTAGTGCCCGCAACTGCTGTAACTTGAGACCAACCATTGCCACCCAACATCCAGTGTTTCATACCTCCCTCTGGTACATCACCACCAAGTGCTCTCCATTGAACTAATGGAAGCTGGCATAGAAGATATTGTGTCTGTATATTTATATGTATTCATATATGTATTAGAACGATGTACAATTATTCTTTGTATATTAATAACTAAATGATATGTGCAAAATAAAGTAAACTGCAAAATATTTCTCCGCCAATGTTGTATATTGAATCATGTGTTAGAGATAAAAATCTCACATGCACTTGCACACTTGAGTCATTGTCTCCACAGAAATTAAAACCGTCCATCTGAAGCACTAATTTTACATCTTTGCTTTGCCAGTAGTACCAGTACAATGTCAGTATCGGACATCTCCTGGAAACATTCCTTCTAAGTCAAGAAACCACAACTGAATGTGACATGTATCCTGAATGTTCAGAGAGTTGACCAGCTCTTGACACAACTTATACCTGAACTGAGACTTGGTTTTCAAACACATCATCGCCACCGGTCTTTCTATTCAAAAATTCAAAATGAACCATATAGAGAGCAACAGTCATCAGACTCTCCCATGGAATTCATGCAAACAACTTTGCAGCGGCTCCAAGAAGCACGGTTTGCTCCCTTGCACTACACATGGAGTTGTGTCCCTTGTTTGTGGCGGTCAGTCCCTCTCCCTCCCCTCTCTCCAAGCACTTTTTGTTGAGTTGCGCCTTGGAACAAATATCTGTCCATACACTGGAAGGAGTCAATAAATAAATTACAAGGGATGTAGCAATGTTTGTTTACTACTCTCTCAAACATAGAGAAAGGTTCATGTTAGACAAAGGTCCATCAATCACAGTAGACTAAGTGGCCATATCAAAAAACCATTTATTGTCACCTAGTATATTTGTGATGGGCGGCCGGCCTGAACAAAAAGTCTCATTCTCTCTCTCTCTTTCTCACTCACACACACGCGCACACACACTGTGGACAGGGCTCATCGCTTCTTTCCTCCTTTGGGCTGTTTCCTGTTGAACTTCTTATTCTTTTTATTCCTCAATCCTCCCTGCATCTTTTGGTGTCTGTCTCTCTCCCACTTTAGCTGCTTCACACCTGGAAAGAGATTGATGTATAATTAGGATAATTAGGAAAAAGGAAATCACAAAGACAATATAAGGCTGACTAATAGACAGGACATTAAAGAGCAAAGAACAAAAACTTGGTTTTGACTTGTGAAGAGGAAATAGTGAGTTTCACTCCAAATCAAAGCTCATTCTTACAAAAGTATATATTGAACAAAGAAAACCGAGATGGAATGACTATCACTGTTCAAAGGACAATATCAACAACTGCTCCTTGTTGAGCACACTCTCAGCACAACGACCACTACGCCACACTTACTGGAGTTGTCCTTGTTGACCACTGCAGTCAGACTGCCCAGGGAAGCTTCACCAGCATCCTCCAGCATGTGAGAGAACTCTTCGGCTGCCGCAAACATGTCAGCACCACCAAGCCTGTACAGAAACAGAGCCAGACAAGGATAGAGACACTGATACAGGCATGGATACTGATAATGATACAGACATAGACACTGATACAAATACAGACATGGATACAGACAGCAGATACAGATATAGATACAGATACAAATACAGACATGGATACAAATATAGACATGGATACAAATACTGACATGGATACAGACACAGAAGCAGATACAAATACAGACATGGATTTAGATACTGAGACAGAGACAGACACGGATTCAGATACTGAGACAGATACAGACAAGGATACAGACATGGATACAGATACAGACACTGAGACAGAGACAGACATGGATACAGACACTGAGACAAATACAGACATGGATACAGACACTGAGACAGAGACAGACATGGATACAGACACTGAGACAGAGACAGACATGGATACAGACACTGAGACAGAGACAGACATGGATACAGACATTGAGACAGAGACAGACATGGATACAGACACTGAGACAGAGACAGATATGGATGCAGACACTGAGACAGAGACAGAGACAGACATGGGTACAGACACTGAGACAGAGACAGACATGGATACAGACACTGAGACAGAGACAGACATGGATACAGACATTGAGACAGAGACATGGATACAGACACTGAGACAGAGACAGACATGGGTACAGACACTGAGACAGAGACAGACATGGATACAGACACTGAGACAGATACCGACATGGATACAGACACTGAGACAGAGACAGACATGGATACTGATACTGAGACAGAGACAGAGACAGACATGGATACAGACACTGAGACAGAGACAGACATGGGTACAGACACTGAGACAGAGACAGACATGGATACAGACACAGACAGAGACAGACAAGGACACAAACGTGGATACAGACACTGATTAAGACACAACTGTCCTGACATAATCAGGATGCAAGTGCATGTTTTATATTTCTGAGCACACACAGGCCTTCTAAAAAAGGATGACACTATGCTTTCCAGGTTGCCACATTATCTGAAACACTGGAGGCTTGTTCAGGAGGCGCAGCGCTGCACGTGTTTCACTCCTGAACAGCAATTTTGGGGCGTGATTCACTCAGCGCTTTGCAGTGCTGTGCATTACAGAAAAGCACGCATCCAAGGTGATTCACACGATTTTCGAAATGGCGTCTTCAATCCCGCACTGGCCGTTGATGCGTAAAATAACCCTCAGAAACATCCTTTTGGGACTGCAACGGGCTTTAATTGCCCCAAGCGCACTGTATGCGCAAGAAATGGCAAGTAAGGATGACACAGTAGTGGACTTTATTCATGCAGAATACATTTAAATGTGCATAAACGATGTCTGTGGCAAAGAAAACACTTTCTTAGCGTCTAGCAACACAACATGCGGCGCAGAAGATTTACCTCCCTTTTAACAAGTGAAGCGCTGCATTACATCTGTAGGCATTCACGAGAGGCAAAGAGCACTCAATTGCAAACATGAAGCGCTCATGCAGCGCTTCGTACTCCTGAACAAGCCTTGGGTGATCAGGTTTTCATCAGGTCATCACACTGGCGCTTCATGGCAAAGTTTAGGCCTTGAGGCCTCACAGCCATTGTGATATCTGAGAAAATGTTATGGTCAACTGGTTTAAGCATTTGTTTGTCGTGCAGAACTGCAAGAACTGCAAACATCAATGAAAGAAATATTAATGCCCAGATGTCATATCAAGATGCCATCATGCAAAAGTTTCAAACTGTCAGCTAGAGTGTCCTAATTTACAGCAGAGAGAGATTTTTCAAGCAAAAAAATGCATACTTGGTGCTTTTCTTCTTCTTTGCGGGTTCTTCCATACGCATTGCCGCTTTCCTCTTTTTTCCTGTGAAGAAAAAACAAACTTTGAAATAAATGTTTCAAACATATATTATGACACAACTTACCATAAAAGAAAATCCTAAATGACACACTTCCTTTTTAACCCACCAAGTGTCACAGGGCCGAAATTTCGGCCCAAAGTGCTGCCGCCAGAGTGCTCAGGCCGAAATTTCGGCCTGGTTTATTTTTAGTATCATATCTCCGATACTGCACTTCAGATCCGTTAGTACGAGTTACTGTAATTTATTTCACCAATGTAGAACCAATAAAACCCTAAGTCAGAATTTTCCAAGGAACAACCTATTTTTATTTTGTTTTTTCTGTTCACACCATTGTCAGTCAACATGAACGAGACACACCCATCCATCACAGATCTACATCGAGTGTGCGGAGACGCGATGCGTTGATACAACGAAAGAAATAGACGTCGATTGATGTAAACGATCAAATAAAAGTAAAATGGCATTGCTTTAGACACAAAAACTAATTTACTCATCATCTTTTTTTACAGTTTTTAGTCATATTGAGTCGAAGTAGACACGTTTTTACATTGAGATCGAGGTACTCCTTGAAGAGGCGGAGAGGTATTTGCGATCAGAGGAATGGCTGTGTATAGGCTTGTGACCCGAGCATGCGTTAGCTATAGCATATGGCCCTGCTAAGAGTTCTCAGCTATCTGTGCGCTCAGCCTGGTGTGGTGAAGCAATGTATTCTTGAGCGATGAGATCGTGAATTTTGTAAACAAAGATGGCGGAGCAACCGGGACCATCAGGCGAGGGTAGCCGGTTTCGACAGCGATCTGACATATTTCAAGTTCTATCAAGAGATGTTAGTGAAGAAAATGAGAGTGATGTTGATGTGGATGATGAGAATTTCGACTCTGACTTTGATGCAGCCGAAATGCAGAGCTCGGATGACAGTGATCATGCAAGTTCGAGTCGAACGATGAATCAAGTGCGGGTACGCTAGCAGCACCTCAGTGGCATGTTGTTGATGCTCCAGAGACTGTGTCAAGAACTGATGTTATAGAATTCCGTGTCAGACACCTGAACCCAGAAGTGAGCCCCCTAGAAACTCTGCACCTACACTGTACTTCGCAGTATTCTTTGATGATGCAGTGTTGGACCACATACTGAGTTGCTGCATGGTTGACTCTTGAAGCTGACCTATCCATTTTCACCTGTTTTCTTACTCTACTTTGTAATTATTGTATCTTAATTTTCCTTGAAATATGACACAGTTTCTTTTTTCAAATACATAGCAGATGTTGATAGGCTGATGTAGAGCATTATTCGTGCATTTGTCTATTCAGTAGTATTTGTATGAATGATGAATGAGTGTTTGTACATAAAATTTTTCTCTATGTGAATGTCATGAATGCATATGCAACAATTATTCTTTTCTTGATTATGTTGTATAAAAACTATTCTTTCTTATGAGGATGTTTTCTATTGTGTTTTCTTTGATATGGCATGTAGAAACATGCTTATATAGAAGTTTTTTAATGTTTAATTCATATAATAAGTGATTTACTTCTCAACGTAGTTTAGTTTGTAAATGTATGTATAGTCAGATCAGCTGCCACATTCATGGGTAGGGGTAAACTGAGACCAATTTTTTTCTTATGTCAGTTAGAAATATATTTTTATGACCTTTTGAAGTAAAAATTTGATCATCATATCACTTATTAGTTAGCATGGGTGAGGATATGCTTGAAAAAATAAAAAAAAACTTAAATCAGCATGTTGCATTATCACTTTTTTTTTTTGGGGGGGGGGGGGGGCAATGCATGTTTGTCAAAACCAATTGCATAAATAAATTGCTCATTATCAGAGCTTTCAGAATATATATAGTTTGTTGGGTCTTTCTTTATTTGTTGTGGTATCATTGCATCATATTGAGACCTACCCATTTATGGCAAAAAAGCTGTGACATTTGGGGAACAATGGCCTGACACAGATAGGGTTAAAATCCAAAATGCCTGAGAAATGTGCAAGAATGACACAATCTAGTACTAACAACTTCACTTTCACATCCCTTGCTCTAGCTCTGAATTGTAACAGAGAATTTCCCCTTGCATTCAGTTTTACTTATCAAATTTACCTGTTGACCTAACAGTACAGTTTCAAAATATTGACAAGTTTTCCTTCTCTTAAAGTTTAAACTAAACATCTCAATTTTGTGTGTGTGTGTGTGTGTGTGTGTGTGTGTGTGTGAGAGAGAGAGAGAGCGAGAGAGAGAGAGAGAGAGAGAGAGAGAGAGAGAGAGAGAGAGAGAGAGAGAGAGAGAGAGAGAGAGAGAGAGAGAGAGAGAGAAAGCAGCCATCATACCTGTAGGCAACTCATCTGCCATTTCCCTCCTGAACTCAGCTGCCAGGTCATCATCATCTTCAAAGCTGATGTTTTCATCTGACAGGTCACTAGGCAAGTCGTCATCGTCGTCTTCCTCACTGTCACTGTCACTGTCAGCATCTCCCTTCCTCTTCTTGGATTTTCTCTTCAGTGATTCACTGACACCACTGAAAAACACACAAGGGTAAGGTCAGTTTCAGCAGCAGTCAAATAATCTCCAATGCGGACTGATGCAGCTGACTGATACATGGTGCAGTTACCGAACAATTGACATAATTTTTCCACGGACAATGTTAATATAAACAAAGTGATCCCTGGAACAAAATATGCAGGATCTTAAGAGACACTGTTTGAGTGAATGCAGCTTACAGCAGTATATAAACGATATTTATAAAAGTGAACACAAATGGTCTGGCCATGTCATAAGGATGGAGGACCCCCGCATTCCAAAACAGTTCCTGTTTGGTGAACTAATACAAGCCCACACAAGCGCTACAAATATACTCAGAAAGTCTTCAGAGGTGTGACATCTCTCCAGCTGAACTAGTCGAGACAGCCAAAGACAGCCGTGCGTTCAAGAGGCCTACCGGTATCGACCGGTAGATACCGTTCGACTCTTGAATGATTTGGTATGGCTACCGGTATCGACTGGTACGTACCGCGCCGGCACGCTGTTGCGCCTGTATAACAAAATTGCTGCCTTCGGGGAAAGGAAGAAAGTCGCCATCACAAATATGCGCTGTGGCACGCATTTCGACCTGTGATTATTACCCAGCCTATGGGAGACGTTACGAGAAGTTAGACTGATATTGTACTTTTCTTTTTTCAAAGAATAACTGCTCTGAAATAATTACCGGGCAAGATGCGAGCAAACATTTCCATGACAGATGGCGAAACAATTTCAAGGGAAGCAACTCTTATATCTTACATTAGCCCTTAGTTTGTTGTGTAACCTCCCTTGGAGTGAGCATCGAAATGTTCTTGCTTACACCAAGTCAGCACTGTCGTTTTGACATAAATTTTGATTTGAGCGATGCCGAGCCTTCATGCACAGCTACAGCTTAATGTATTTTATCAGCTTCCACAAGGAACGAGCAGTCTGCAGCTGCTGGTTTACTCATTTGGTTGAAAAGCGCAATCCGCAACGATGAGAAGGTATCGCAGAAGCCATCTTGGCTACCGTTCAGTCATAACGAGTCGTTCAGAGTGCACATTGGTGGCTCGGCTACCGGTCGGCGAACGGTAGGTCGTCTTGAACACAGGGCTGAACACATCGGCGTGCTATCACAAGAAAAGCACCAAAGACTTTTGAAGAGACACACACCACCATCAGAGCCCAGGCAGCTAGAGAACGCCACCACCAAGCTGCATCCAGCCTTGACACAACAGCAGACTTCCAGTGTCCTGTCTGTTTGCAACTCTGCAAATCCCAACTTGGACTACGGAGCCATTCCCGTGTGCACAGATGACTGCGCAGATATGAGGGACCACCATCATGACTGAATAAAGTTTATGGATGCTTGAAACAACATACAAATCCAGCTCACCTCAAGAAATCTTTGTCCAGATCCAGATGAGCATCAAGCCCATCCAAATTCTTTTCTTGAGCATCTGTTGGGGGGAAATGCACACTGAGATGAACAAGTGCATAAATCAATATACAGAGTATAAACCCTCCTTTGGAATGCAAGCATGACTATCCATCCTTACTAAGCCTTGCAACAAACAAAATCTGTTTCATCAATGGATGCAGAGAGGACAGGCAGGTGGAGTGCGGAGGGGAGCTGGGAGTGGCCGACCTGATAGAGTGGCACTGCGCTCGTCTGTTCCATGGGGAAAGGAGAGGGTGACGATCTACAGGTTTCATCATGACAATAAATGTGCATATTGTTTGTTCAACCTCTGTGTGCTTCTGTGTGCGTGTGCACTAGTGTGCATGTGTGTATGTGTACATGCATGCTTTTGTGTGTGTGTATGCATGTGTGTGTATGTGTGTGTGTGTGTGAGCGAGCTCATGCATGTCTTGTGTGAGTGTGTATGTGTTTGTGTAACATATTGTGTGTTTTTCATGTTTGTGTGTATATATGTATGTATACGTGTGAACATTTTGTGGATCTGAGTTTTGGAGTGTGCACAAGCAAGCCTGCATGTCCTACACTTCCCAATTCTCTGATGGATGCTGTCCATCTTGTCAGCAAACAAAGGGAGGAAAGGTCTTCATTTACTGCTAAGCACCACCAGCAGCAACCACTTATCATCAATCACTCTACAACATGGGACACCACCAGCAGCAACATGGGACACCACTTATTCATCACCGTCACTGCAAAACAAGGGCTAACTGCTCCTACATGAGGCTGAAACAGAGGACATCCAACTCACCCAGAAAAGCATCAAACTCTGAATCGCTCACTTCAGAGTCACTCTCCTCTCCCTCCTTGGGCTTCTTCAAGGTTAGGTACCTGGAATGAGGCAGAAGTCAGACACTGGCACTCTCCAAGGTAAAGTTAGTCCAAAAACGGAGCCCATTAAAGGAGTCAAGTTAACGCTCCATTTTTTAAGGGGATGTAGATATGTGCAGATCATGAGGGAGAATAAAGCATGAAGCATCAGTTTACGGAAAAGAATTTCCTGGAAACCAATAAACACTCTGAGAGCACAAAGAGTAATCACCTCTACAGTAAATGGCACACGTACTTATGAAACAACCCCAGATCAAACATTGAGCGTCTCACTTTCAAACAATTTCCTCATATCCATTGCAAATGTGGTTATGTTTACTGCTGCAGTGCAGCCAAGTGCAAGCTTACTTGTAGTAGAACATCTCATCAGCAGAGATGTTCTCCTCCCCTTGCTGCAGGTACTCCTTGCTGGTGATGGGGAGGGCCTTGATGCCCTGTGGCACTGCCGACTTCCTTCGAGCCAGTTTGTTGATTGGTCTCTCTGGAGCATGAAGAGTAGTATCAAATACATGTAACCTCTGTTGTCAAATGCACAAAGTACATTTGAATGTTTGAGGGGAGTGGAGGTGGGGGTGGGGGTGGAGGGGGGGGGGGGGGGGGAAGGGACTTCCACCCTGATGAACACAAGAGCAGCACCCCATTATAATGAAAGTGGCAGTCACAGCCATGGATTGTTCCCCAGGTGCCCAAGTGTTAGTCTAGCAGCATGCTTGCCACTGGAGTATATCTTGTTCCCCAGGTGCCCAAGTGTTAGTCTAGCAGCATGCTTGTCACTGGAGTATATCTTGTTCCCCAGGGCCCGTATCCAGAATGGCGAGTTGTTTTAACCCCGATTTATCTCTCAACTCAGACGATTCCAACTGTTCTGCTCTCCCTTGGCTGGAAACCAGTATATATAGCAAAGCGCAACCTAGGATCCTCTGACCAGCGTACCTTATCTAACTGATTAAGATAACCCTGGGTTAGGGGATAAATCGAGTGTTAAAAATATAAATCGCCATGCTGGATACGGGCCCTGGTGCCCAAGTGTTAGTCTAGCAGCATGCTTGTTACTGGATTATATCGCTCATGGCAGCGCGGATGGCGCAGAATGGGGATACTTAGGCGAAAGCAAACTACGTATCTCTAGAGGGGAGGCGCGGTCACGTACGCACTGTGACGCTGCCTTGGGAGTCCGCGTGCTCTTTGTTTTATACATTTTTACTGGGAAGTTAATGACTTCTATGAACACGGTCAAAGTTATTCTGAAGCTCATATTTGGTGTACTTGAAGACTAGCTATTAGCAGATTTGCTGCTGCACTTTGTTTGACGTAACCAATTTCTATTTCCGTGAAAACAGCCTCGGGTTATGTCTGTGTGGCACCGTTCCGCGTGCTATTTGTTTTATACATTTTTACTGGGAAGTTAATGACTTCTATGAACATGGTCAAAGTTATTCTGAAGCTCATACTTGGTGTACTTGAAGACTAGCTATTAGCAGATTTGCTGCTGCTCTCAGTTTGACGTAACCAATTTCTATTTCCGTGAAAACAGCCTCGGATTATGTCTGTGTGGTATCTTCGAAGCTACTGTTCCAGGCCTTCTTGATAGCAGTGCTAAAAATAAACATTACGGTTACATATCGATTTGGGGTTTTTTCCTGCCTAAACTGTCAGAGGCAAACTTTCCTTGATTTAGTGGAGCAATAGCAATAGAATGCGATTTGACTACAAGCACTGGCCTACATGATTTGACAGAGCAGCGGCGTACAAGAAGAGGGTCTTATCTGATTCATCGTTAAATTCATCCATTTATCATCCCTTGTCATCCATAAGTGTATGTCCAAGAAGAGGTAAA
>JAWQFJ010000625.1:113947-121447 GCA_034096865.1 Theodoxus fluviatilis
TGGCAGGACTGTGATTGTTGTTTGGTTATACACCAGCGCGCGTTCAAATCCTCTAGCCTTCTGGTGGATGCAATGGAGGGCCCCTGCCAGGTGGTGCGGACCGAGGGCTTCCACCACTCTGTCACTGCCGTCGCTCCCACCCTGAGCGCTCAAGGGACGAAGATATTTTCTTGACCATAGGCTTCGAGGAGTTTACCTGCAGTGGAGTATGCTCTGGTCACATCTTTTCCCTCCCCAAGTTTCAGTGTAAACTGACAAGTAGACTCCAAACAATCTCGACCTCAAAATTTGGTGAGACTTCAGCAGGTGGGCGCATTAGTGGACTCCTTTGAGGAGAGGGGTGCAGGAAACACACGCGAAAATGATTAACATGCTAGCTGATGGACGCAACATCTGACTGGCTGTATTTGTATGTCGGCATATTTTTTAAACAAAACTGCAATGTAGATACATTTGTTGATATGATCTGTACTTCTGGGCCACTGATCATTCACATGTTGAGCCAGAAGTTATGCTGTAAAAATGAGTGGTGTCAGATAATTGGCAGTGTTGATACAGTTTGTCAAGGACCTCAGTAGTGTGATGGTTAAAGCACTGGGACATTTGCAGGGAGAGCAAGAGATGTAGTTCCTACATGGGGTCTAAAACCTTTGTTGTAGGGACCCTGGAGCAGACCTGTTTACCTATACGATTTTGGCGTATTTTTTACGCCAAACTATTGAAAATAGGACTACTACGACTTGTCTGAAAAAATACGACAATCGTTAAATCGAAAAATACAACAATGGTGAAATCAAAAGTTTTTTTTTCCCCCCTGAAGTTTTGATCCACAATTTAATTTTCCTGCGGCTGGAAGCAGTCTCCCACTCTTCAAGTTTTGTTTTGACAAGAGCTCTTCATTGGACATTTGTGTAATATGGGTTGACAACACTGTTGTGACTGCATGGTGTTCCCAGAGGGCTGTTTAGTTGAGCTACAGGATGCTGGGGTAAGAAGTGGGTCAAGCAATCTTAAAATAACATTTGCAGGGAGGATACCTCAACGCCTCTCTGGTTTCAACGTCATCGCTCTCTCTACTATCCTCTCTCGCTCTCTTCTGTCACTCTATTGAATCTCGAAAGTCTCTGGCCCTCCTAATCATCTACAGTCGTCTATGTCGCTCTAGTCGCTGACTCTCGGACTACCTGTGTCTCTGTCTATGCATCTCTGTCATCTCTATCTGTGTCCTGGCCTGTTACATTTCATGTATGCTACAATCTCTCTCTCGGCTACTGTAGGTACTCTGTCTATCTGTACTATAAGTTCTCTCTGTACTACTACTAGGGTATATCTCTATATCTCTCGTCTCTTCTTCTGACTCTCTCTGTATCGATCGACGTCTCAGACTATGATCTTATCTCTCTCTCTATCGTCTTATCTACTCGATATCCTCTCTCCCTGCCTAATGCTCCCTCTCTATAGTGTCTGATGTCACTACTCCTCTCTCTCTCTGTCCATCTCTCTCTCTCTTCTCTATATATCTCTCTCTCTCTCTCTCTCTCTCTCTTCATCTCTCTCTCTCTCTCTCTGACTCTCTCCATTATGACGCGTTGTAATCATAAGATGCGTTGGGCCCACTCGGTACATAAGCTTGAATCCCGCTTTTGGAGAAGGGAAAACGGGAAAAAACAAACAGAAATACGTGTATACAGCTGCAAAAGAAGTCAATAACACGTACCTCCCAGTACGTAACCTCCAACAAAATGAAACGTTGTGCGAAATTCTAGTTTAGTCCAAACGAAAGCACAGATATCCGAATGGCATGACCGATCACAGCGCGACTGAGCTATCGAGAGCGTAGAATATGAGATTCCGCGGAAACTGCAGCAGGTGTTAATTAACGAGAGATGATTCCTCAAGGATGAAAAAGTACCTAGAGCAATAGAGGCCAAAACCAGTCAGGTGCGCTGCGGGATGCCTATGGGACCAGGGTCCTCCCTGTAGAGCCTCTACATAACGTTTCGCTTCAAATAAAACAGCTTGGAATTCAGCGGTCAAGAGGGGAGATAACACGCTTCAACTTGCATTGCCTCTTGGTTTGCAACCAAAAAGCTGCATTGTTTAAGATCTGTCGGTTCCCGCGCACCAAAAAACTACGCACAGTTTAAAAAAAAAAACCGCAAAAACTCTGGAAAACCCAGTGAGTACGCTGTTAGAGGCAAAAATTGGGGGTACCCAGGTCTTGCGGGAGGATGTTTGGCCAGCAGTTTTTGTAGGGAACTTGTTGCACAGTTGACGTAGCAATGCTTCTTCACTGCTCGCTCGGATAATAGGGACATTTCTATCGAAGTCAGTCTTTTACGTCATGCTCATAGTATTCTATTTAGACACCCAGACATTGGGCCATTTTTGGAAAGTGCCCCTAGATATATCTGTGCTCCAGCGCTCAGGGTGCAAAGATTCAACAAGAAAGTAGTTTGTTAATGATGTTGACACCTTAATTACTATTCCAAGAAGGTGAGGAAAAACGGCAATTGGATAGATTGCTGGCTGTGCTGAAGTGGGGAATGTGCTAACCATAAAAAGATTATGAGCAGAGGACTTTGAATCAGAAGGTCCCATGCTGCATATGATGGCATACTAGGAAGAGCAAAGAATTCTTGTGAAGATTGGACGGCTGGGCTCCATACACTTGTGGGTCCAAATGCACAGTCTTATACATGATGGTTTTGTGGTTTCAGATGCCGAGGAGATTTCCCAAGCCATAATCACGCAGCAACACCCCTAAAGAGCCTAGATCTCACGTGAAGGGAAGACAGACCTCACCCTGTCCTGCAGCGCCACCAATCCCACAGGGCCCAAGCACTCCCAAGTTTCAAGTTGGAAACAAAGAAGGACAATGAGCGGTCAGCTGCAGTTTTGGCACACGGTAGTTCCATGAAGGGGAGGGTTGGGAAATATTTCCTAAGGACCCCTTGTCCTCAAAATTATGTGGTGAGAAAGCGGTGATTGACTGTGTGTCGTATGCGTGTAAAAACATACGTTTCGTTCATTGGTGTTATAAGTTTTGAGCATACATAGCGCACAGGAATGGTTTTTTACAGCCACACATGACGAAAGCCTACCAAAAGTGAGGGTCTATGTAACCGGCGGTGTCGTTCCGTCCGGTCCGTGGCGGTAAAAAAACTTAACCGAGTCGGTAATTTTTCTGGGAGGACTAATTCAAGGTCTATCAACACCAAATGTGGCATGAATGGGGTATGAAGACAAGGCCTCAAAAAAACATACACAGTGACTGTGACCTTGCTTCCAGGATCCAAGGTCACCAGGACGCCATATAATGCGGTCTCAAAAAAACAGTCATTTTCCACATTTTCCCCATTTCTCCCACTGTTATGGAGACATGGCGACCTTCGCTACAAGTGGTATATAGGTCAAGCATGCAAGCCCTATCTTTTGATACCAGTATTGGTTGACCTTGCCTTCAAGGTCATAGGTCACAGGAGCTCTTACAAAGTTGGATTGTATACATATTTTGAAGTGACCTGGACCTAGGAAACTCAAGGAAGGATAAACTGTTTCCAACTGTAATAATGTATGTAGGGGCACATGTTTATACGTTCCTCATGAGGGACCCATTTGTTCAACATATCCGATCAAGGTCAGGGTGCACTTGGGGACCCCTAATGACTTAATGTGACCCACAAATAGGGTAGGTGAACCACTAAAAGTGACTATATCTCATGGGAGAAAGTGCCAAAATAAGCAAACATTGTGCTTCCTACTGGTCCTTGAATTAACCGCATTGTGTCGCATGACCTGGATGATGACCCTGTGACCTTTGGGTCAAGGCCACGTGTATTTGGGTAGGAAAAAAAAGGTCGAGAAAGCATTTCTTTTGTGTATGTGATGCATTGGTAGGTTATAGTTGTTGACCTTTTAAATGGATGTGTACATCCTATAATGATAGAATGTTGGGGAGTATGTGGCAGATCCGGAATGCTGAGCAGCGTGGGGCGGTTGCCAACAGCAACGGGAGAAGCTGAAGCTTACACACACACCTGTACTGTACAACGTGCAGGACTTAGGGGCTGGTGAGTACCATGTACATCTCCATGACAAGTATTCGGCCCTGCCTTATCTCCAAGAGGGCTTCGAATCAACGTCCACGGTAGTGCAAGGCTCTGTATTTCTTGGGTAGTTTCCTGGAGCATATGTGTTGTGAAACGCAAAATGTTAGTAGCTTTCACATTACTGCTCTGTAATGCTATAACTTTAATGACTCTGTGTCCAATGCCCTCCACATGTTGCTGAACTCGTTGTTTCCATGACCGGACTGAAGCTAGGAGAATATGACGCAATTAAAGGGGAGGGATAACTATTGGTAAGAGAAAGAATCTCTCTTGTGATCACACTCGGGACTTACATATTGTTTCCTGACATAGAATTCAATTGTTCAGAAGTGAAGTTTTTGTATCTACTTTACTACAAGATTGCATAGTATCTTCATAAGCAATTGTTTAAAAAAAAAAAATTAGCTCAAAGAATCGTGTTGCAAGGGAGAATGATACAAAAAATTAGAAGCTTATGCGAAGATATTAGTGCGGGGGACATTTGGGAAACATTCCCCAGTTCTGTACTCCACCCCACACCCACACTGAAACATGAAATAAAATAGGGGTATGAATGAATTTGATGCGCATTTGAGGGGCGAATGCCACATTTTCTGAATGATTGATAATAACCTTGACAGAACGCATTTCCATCTCTAGTTCTGTGCAAGTCTTCCGGCCATTCATGCAACGCTGGCAGTGGATGTGACAGTAAAGGGCCGGCAACGACAAGCTAATTTGGTATTGGGCCGGCGGCAGGCAGCCTGCCCACCAACCCATAGAGGCGAATGAAGGACGTGTGGTGACGGATTACTGCAGATCAGTGAGCGCCGCTATGCACACCAGCCATCGGGCACGACACCCTTCTTCATTGTGCAGACCACAGCAAGGACGACCGGGTCGTCTACAGATGCAAGGCTGGAAGAACGACTGCTGGTGTCTCATGCGCCAAATGCAATCAGATCACAGTTGCTGGGCGAGCTGCTGAGATCTGATGTGTAGTCAGACGTGAGAAAGTATGGTGTTTGAACCTTGTAGTACACTATCGGTAAACGGATACACGTTTGTCTTTTTTGCCCTTACAATGATGTGTTTTAATTAGAAGTTAGTTTTTGACAAATATGAAGAATTGGTTTGTCGCCAGCTTAAAACAGTTCTGTAAATGTATTAGGTACTCATTTAGATTTTGTACAAAAAGCCAAAAGTATTTCTTGACAGAAGGAGAAGCTTGGAACAGTTTCAGTAAATGTTGTTTAATTTTTGACTCACATGCGAAGCAAAAGTGAGTCTATGTACTGAGCCGTGTCGTCCGTCCGTCCGGGCGTCCGTCCGTCCGGGCGTCCGGGCGTCCGTAAAAAACTTAAACGTTGGATTTTTCTCGGAGACTATTAAGTCTATCAACACCAAATGTGGCATGATGGTGTATGATGACAAGGCCTCAAAAAACATACATAGTGACTTGACCTTGCTTCAAGGTCAAGGTCACAGGAGCCATAAATGTGGTCTCAAAAACAGTCATTTTTCACATTTTCCCAATTTTCTCCCACGTTATTGAGAATGGCGACCTTAGCTACAAGTGGTATATAGGTCAAAGCAAGCCCTATCTTTTGATACCAGTTTGGTTGACCTTGCTTCAAGGTCAAGGTCACAGGAGCTCTTCAAAGTTGGATTGTATACATATTTTGAAGTGACCTTGACCCTGAACTATGGAAGATAACTGTTTCAAACTTAATAATTATGTGGGGCACATGTTATACTTTCATCATGAGACACATTTGGTCACATATCATCAAGGTCAAGGTCACTTTGACCCTTATGAAATGTGACCAAAATGGGGTAGTGAACCACTAAAAGTGACTATATCTCATGGTAGAAAGTGCCAATAAGCACCATTGTGCTTCCTATGTCTTGAATTAACAGCTTTGTGTTGCATGACCTTGGATGACCTTGACCTTGGGTCAAGGTCACATGTATTTTGGTAGGAAAAATGTGTAAAGCATTTCTTTGTGTATGATGTCATTGGTAGGTTTAGTTGTTTGACCTTGACCTTGAAGGTCACCTGAAGGTCAAGGTATATTCAAGGTCAATGTACACTTATCGTTCTTCGTTATCGGGCTTTGCCCCCCCTTCATTGTCATATTCTTTTCATCTATTTCTTTCACACTTTATTTCTTTGTAATTTACCACAGTCCTCCTCCTTTTTTCCTTCCCCTAAAACTCTTCTTTTTTGTACGAGAATAATTCCCCTGATCTGCACTTATAATTATACCACTCATATTAGTCACCGAATCCCTTTCACCCTTGTTTTGAATTTTTAGGCGTTTTCTTCATTCATTTCGCATAACTTTTTTCCCCCTTGATGAGCATAAGTTTTGCCGGAATTGGACGTGTAAGAATCACAAGGTCTTCTACACAACGAAATTTTGCTCAAGCATCTTAGTCCTTCATATACCAACAACTTGGCAGTGTCGTCCACTTGAAACTACCTTACCTTGTCACCTACCCTGCCCGAGTGTTTTGCGTTTGGCGAAAACCTCTCTATGCTCGGTCCTAGCAGAGTGAGATCCCATCGACGTCTCTCCTGCAACATCTCCATGGTCCGATGAGTGTGGGAAGCCGGTCAGGGCACGCTTCTTGGGCCCCTGCCATTTTGCCGTGTGTGCTTATATCCTACACCCTGTTCATGGCCTCGGTCCCCGCCCCAATCCACGCCTTTTGGCCTAGGTCTGTGAAGGCGTGGTCCAAGGCCCTGGAAGGCGTACTGCCCCGACTACTTCCTCCGTCCCCCGACCATGTGCTCATTCATCGTACACGTAGTGGAAAGGTCCAAACGTAGTCTCCTTATTGTCACGGTTTGGTGGTAGGTGGATCGTATCCCCTGTTGTTGTTATGTGTTTTTTCCTTTGTTGTGTTGAGAGTAGATATGGAGACATCCACTGTGTAATGGCCTCCATTTCCTCTTGTCGGCCGTTCAATTCTTTTTTTTTGACTATCACCACTGTGGCTTCCATCGATTTCCTTCCAATTTCAAGATGGTCCCCAGTCCATTTCCGTATGGAAGTTCCCTGGTTTGCCTTTGTTTTTTTTTTATTGTAATCCATTTTTCCTCTTTTTTCCCCCTTTCTGGTATTATTGTGTCTTCTCTTGTGGATCCTCTTTTGTTCTTTCTTGATACATGCCTATTTGACAAGTACATCGTTTTTCTCTTCCCGCCAAATTATACCTTCTCTTGAACCTTCCTTTTCTCTTCTCTCTGTTTTTGGTGATGGGTTTTTTTTTCTTCTTCTCTTTCTCCCACATTCCACTTCATATGTAATACCTTGCGCTATCTCTTCTTCATCATTTTTTTCAACCCCTTCTTTTTTCTACCATACAGCCACATAATTCTCTACCGAATTGCCGGCCCAGT
>JAWQFJ010000625.1:128947-133947 GCA_034096865.1 Theodoxus fluviatilis
TCCCCTGCACACCTGCAGCACACCCCCAGCACTCCTGCAGCACACCCCCAGCACACCTGCAGCACATCCCCAGCACACCTGCAGCACACCCCCAGCACTCCTGCAGCACACCTGCAGCACACCTGCAGCACACCCCCAGCACACCTACAGCACACCCCCAGCACACCTGCAGCACACCCCCAGCATACCTGCAGCACACCCCCAGCACACCTGCAGCACACACCCCAGCACACCTGCAGCACACCCCCAGCACACCTGCAGCACACCCCAAGCACACCTGCAGCACACCCCCAGCACACCTGCAGCACACCCCCAGCACTCCTGCAGCACACCTGCAGCACACCTGCAGCACACCCCCAGCACTCCTGCAGCACACCCCCAGCACTCCTGCAGCACACCTGCAGCACATCCCCAGCACTCCTGCAGCACACCCCCAGCACTCCTGCAGCACACCCCCAGCACACCTGCAGCACACCCCCAGCACACCTGCAGCACACCCCCAGCACTCCTGCAGCACACCCCCAGCACACCTGCAGCACACCCCCAGCACTCCTGCAGCACACCCCCAGCACACCCCTAGCACACCTGCAGCACACCCCCAGCACACTTGCAGCACACCCCCAGCACACCTGCAGCACACCCCCAGCACACCCCCAGCACACCTGCAGCACACCTGCAGCACATCCCAGAGGAAACAACACGGCAGAGCTCACCTGGACAAGATACTTGGTCACCAGGAGCTGGGGTTTTTCCTTCAGGACCTGCGGGCAGACAGTCACAGTGGCTACAGAGCCTTCCCAACTGGACATAGTCACTACAGATGTGCGGGCAGACAGTCACAGTGGCTACAGAGCCTTCCCAACTGGACATAGTCACTACAGATGTGCGGGCAGACAGACACAGTGGCTACAGAGCCTTCCCAACTGGACATAGTCACTACAGATGTGCGGGCAGACAGACACAGTGGCTACAGAGCCTTCCCAACTGGACATAGTCACTACAGATGCTTTGTCAGAGGCAAGGTGTCATCAATTCCAGATGGTCATTCCCTGGCTTTCATCATCTTACTGTGAAATAATCATTTTTCATAAGCACTTTTTTTTTCTTCTTCTTCTCCCTCCCTCCTTGGCTGCCTCCTCCTCAGCTGTGACTAAGCTTATATATATGTGTTCTTTAGGAGAGAGAGAAAAAAAACACTTAAAAGGAAAGTCCCCTTTATCACCAATGATTTATATGAACAATGCAGAGGCTTGGGTCAGTTCAGGTTGCAGTGATACAGTCCGACTCTATAGGGAGGAAAGGTGGGGGTGGGAAGATTAGGGAGGGGATTTGGTGGAAGGGGGTTTCACAGGAGGAGGGAGAGAAAGACATGAGTGAGGGAGGAAGAGAGGGAAAGGGAAGGGGGGGGGACGAACGGGTGGTGGTGGGGAGGAAGAGAGGGAAAGGGAAGAGAGAGAGGGAGGGGGGAAGAGAGGGAGATGGAGAGGGAGAGGGAGATTTTAAAGAAAGGGCCACTGGATAAAAAGGCAGTGCTAAATGTGATACCGATCTGAAACAATTAAACATGGAATACTGACCCAAGGGAGGTAACACTCACCTCAGACAGCATCACCAAAGCGCCACAGACGAAGGGGGAGGGCATGTACTGGCACAGCTGCAGCAGCCGCTTCAGGAAAGCCTGGCAAACAAGGGAGACAACCCATCAATGCAACTTCTCAAGTTTCCAGGAAACAAAGCATACACTGGATAAATGTGACTCATCAGGGAAATGATGATAGGAAAGAAAGCTGGAAGAGAAGGAGATGAATACAGGGAGGGGAGCTGGGGAGGGGAGGGGAGGAGAATGGAGGGGAGGTGAGGGGAGGGAATGGAGGGGAGCTGGAGGGGAGGAGAGGGGAGGGGAGGGGAGGGGAGGGGAGGGGAGGGGAGGGGAGGGGAGGGGAGGGGAGGGGAGGGGAGGGGAGGGGAGGGGAGGGGAGGGGAGGGGAGGGGAGGGGAGGGGAGGGGAGGGGAGGGGAGGTGGGAAGGGGAGGATGAACAAGAGAAAAGTGAAAAAGGACCAGGAAGTACAGAAAGAGACAAGACAGGAGGAAGAGTTGAGAAGAGGAGGAGGAGGAGCAGTGGGGACAGGGCTAAAAAGAACGGAAGCTGGCAGAGGCAGAGGAAGAGGAAGAGGAAAAAGAAGAATCATAACTCTATAAAATTTCCTGAAATAATTCATTACCAGGACAATCCCATACTATCATTGAGTGAATGTATATATCTACTCTATGAAAACAGTTTTTAATACATTACTTTGCAAAATACTGCACATGAGACAGAAGAAAAAAGCAGTCAAGCCAAAGGGATTGTGACTGACCTGTACACGCCTATCACTAGTGTCCTTCTTCATGGACCTGAAGACCAGGTGCAAAAAGAGTGCCTGCTTGGATGAGGACTTGAGGGCGGGGTCCAACATCTTCCAGTACAGCGCTGTGTAGTAGCGGTCACAGGTGCTGCAACAGCACCCAACCATTCCATTCAGTACAGTGCAATGCCACAAGGAACTTTCTAGAGTTGTAATAGTACTCTTGGGTGGGGAGAAGTACATCCATTAAAGCAATCATATGTGCAAGTGCACACACACACACACACACACACACACATGCACTCACACACACATACATGCATGCAAACACAATATTGGCAAGTGCATGCACATACACACACACACACACACACACACAAACACACACACACACACATACACATGGACTTGACATCACAGTAACTATCGTGCATATCAAACATATCAAAGTCATCTGAATTCTATTTTTTACTCAGTAAAGGCATGGTGCGACACTGGGTAAGATTAGAATGCACCAACACCAATTCCACAGAGAACAGAACAGAGATGGCACTCTGCTGACCTTTCTGTGATTTTCTCCAGAAGGAGGAGAGCCTGGAGACTGATGCTGAAGTTGACGACGTGGACGATTTTGAACAGCGTGTTCACTTGCTCATCCAACAGGCTCAGCTCCACTGCAAATGGAAGTTCATGACCTTTACACTGCAACACTTTAACAAATTTCCATGGGCCTGAGAATAAAAATGTAATCGAACTTAAATAGAACATGAAATAATGGTTAATTCAGTTAGATATTTATTCAGAGACAGCAAGATTCCGAGGTAGAAGTCCTCACTTTATGTCCTATAAATAATTGACAAAGAACAAACTCACTTAAAACAGTAACTTGCAGAAGTTGAATAATATAACTTCAAAGAGTTTGCTATTATTAAAAAAACAACAAACAAAATAATTTGACCCCCAAAAGAATGCAGAAACTCTTATTACCCTATGGGCAACACAAGTTATGGTCCTGTGAAGTTCCAAAGATAAAAGGGCTGGAAACAAGGTGATGGTTCTTACCAAGTTGCCTTCAATTGTCTCATACCTACTTGCTTACTTTGGCTGAGGAAAAAGTCTGAGAAAACAGATCACGTCACGGAGCTGCAGTCATCTGCAAAGCCCTGGCACTCACTCTTGGCAAAGGGATATGCCCGGTTGACTCCAGATAGCAGGGCTCCCATGAAGCGGCTGTCCATCTCCCCCTTCTTCACGCAGGCCTGCAGAAAACAGACAGCTGTCAGCAGCCCTTGCCTACAGTCACTACCAGACCTGGGTACCCCAAATTTTGCCTCTGCGTACTCACTGGTTCAGATATGTGTATTTTTGGAAAACTGTGCGTATTTTTTGCACGGACCGACAATTTTTTTAATGCAGCTTTTGGTTTGCACACATGATACTCCACAGTCAGCGAGACAAAAAAAATTGGGTCATTCGATCCATCAGTTGCCACACTGAAAGGCCCACTACTCATTTTGTCTTTCAAGTTGGATTTAATGTCCTTGGACATTACCCTCACTAAGGCTATTGCCTTGTTTCTGCAACATTTGTAGTCAGCAGCGATTTTGCTGTCTGAGAAAGCACTTTTCACTGTGGCAGAAATGATGTCAGACGTTGACAAGGGCAGGTTTGTTTTGACGATCAGTTCGGTCATCATCGCTTCAGCACGGATTACTTTCTCCTCTCCCGATGTTACGGACTTTGAAACAAGAAAATTGTCCAGCTTCGGAATGCCTGCTTTTTCCTTTTTCTGCCTTGACTCGTTGTTTGTGATCTTTCCCAGAACAGTGACGGGCGATGTCAAAGTATCCAGAATGGGAAATACTGAAGTCACAGTCGCAATATATGCATCTCGCATGGTGCACATCTTTTGCCGATTCGACGATACCTGGCATCTGCTAATACTTCGGCAGAAAAACCTGATCTCGCTTTTGTCTTTTTTGCGCTGCTTGAAGGCAAAATTCCTTTTCTTTTCGGCATGGTGACAGTGAGCTTTCTCGCAGACTGTGTGTGCCACTCAAACTTTTCCGGAAACAGAGCGTTGTTGGTAGGAGCGCTATGATTGGGCCTGAATGGTCAGTCAATAACTGTTGACCAATGAAACTGCCGGATACAAACTGCTCCATGGCAAAGAGTCACGACCAGCTCTCCGTGCCAGACGTGCACTTTATCGCGCGAAATTGCACATTTACGAATACGCAAAAGTTGCTTTTTTTCACCGTATTTTTTCAGAGGCATGCGTAATTTTCGTATTCCATTTTTTCTCCCATATTAATACGCATAATTCATACGGGTACCCAGGTCTGCACTACGGTCTACAGCCACTGCAGGCAGTCCCAGAACTAAATCACTCAGCTCAAGGGGAGATGTGGGTGTAAAGAAGATTTTTTACTGGAATGAATTTTCATACGTTCATGCAAGATCATTCAAAGATATACATGAAAATACGTAAAAACCATTTTTCTTTCAATGGCAAAAAAGTACGTCATCTGTTAATTATTCAAAATGGCCACCATAACACATAATTTCACATAAAATAATTTTTTTTACAGCACATAAACTATATACAGCTTTTTTTTACCTTAGATGTTTTTAAAAATTAATTCTAAAACTT
>JAWQFJ010000625.1:138947-156298 GCA_034096865.1 Theodoxus fluviatilis
CTATCAGGTAAGAGGGTCATTCAAATAGCTTCTTCAGACCACGGGTCATCATCCATACTTGTTGCATTCTGATTTGAGCCTGCCATTTCACAACAACCTTTAAAAATGCAAAAGTCACAGCAGACTTATCAACTAAAGTTTGTAGTACAGCCTATTCATTTATTCCGTGGATCTCTATCTGCATGTACAGTAGCCACAAGGAAGTGTACCACATGGAGAAAGTGACCAAGGGTCAATCTCAGACTGTCCTGCTGATGGCAGTTCTGAGAGAAGTCTACAGTATGACTCAGCCAGGCTGCCATTGATGCTGCTTTCCATCAGCACAAAATCTCCACCACGTCACCTTTTGCTACACTGAAAAAAAATCAAGACTCACCTGGTCGAAGGTCTTCAGCTTCCTGTCTGATGGCAAAATGTGACTTTCAAACAGATCACCCAGTTTGTCTGCAAAGAGACAGCAGAGAAGCACATCAGGTATTTTGCCCCTATTTCACTAAGATTTTTATCTCTATAAGCACCAAAAATTGAATATAAAAATATGAAAAAAAACCTCCATCTGCAACAGAAATATTTCTATGATAAAAACAATGGATACACAACCTTTTTTTTTTTTGTAACTTGATTTTATTCAAAATAGCACCGAAACGCGTACAATAAAAGGTTTGAGCAGCAGTCGAAAGGCGAAAGGGACGCTAGAAAGAGTTCTAACACCGAAACGCATACAATCAAAGTTTGAGCGGCAGTCGAAACGCGTACAATCGAAAATTTGAGCAGCAGTCGAATGGCGAAAGGAACGCTAGAAAGGGTTCTGTCAAAGAGTTCTGGGATCACAGGGCAGCCGTCATGTTGCAGATAACCGAATAAATAAACACGAACATAAACACCATGTTGCACTGCATAAGACTCGTAGTTAAAACACTTAACATATTAGTCCACTCCATCATCTGTCCACAAATCTTGTTGCAGATTCAGCAGCTCTTTCACAGACACTGTCCACTCCTAACAACAAGGCAGCATGACACTCACCAACAGCCGACATGCTCTCCCTGGTGTTTTTCTTTCTGGCCATGGTGACGAGGGACTCGAGCAGGGGCAGGGTGTGGAGGGGAGAGTGGAGCACACTCAGCGTCAGCATGGAGATGCGGTTCTCCACCGTCCCCTTGCCTCCAAGCACGTCCCGTTGAAACTGCATCTCTGTTCTCCGTCCCTTCTCTCGCTCTGTAATCGGGAGAACACGCTTTGAGGAGATGTATCAAGAGGTGCGTGGACTGCTCACTGTGCGGGAAGTCACACTGCCTGCTTTGCATGAATAAATCAATGAACAAGATTTTATTACTATCAGTCTTTGTAAGCTACATAAGGCCATTGCGTGAAAAAAAATCACCACAGCTCGTTACAGTCCTCTCAACTTCCCTGGTTTATTCGTCTTTTATGAAAGGTGTCCAGAGACATGGTGTGTGTGTGTGTGTGTGTGTGTGTGTGTGTGTGTTTGTGAGTGCATGTGAGCGTCTGTGTGTATGTGTGTGTACGTATGTTTGTGCATGTGTGTGTGCGTGTGTGTATTCTTATCCTGGCATAAAACTGTTAATATGTGAGCAAATTTATTTTGTGCATGCACAACGTGCCTTCTGCTTGGCAATTATTGATTAGATTGGCTATTAGGGTATCAAGTGAAGTTTACAAATTGCTCATTATGTTGTGTTTGGCTTCCTAAATTCATTTGCATCATAGAATTAATTAATTAAGATGCATTTATCTAAATATCCTCTTCATTCTCTATCCCAGAGTAACACTTACAACTGCAACTATCCCCTTCCCCCACCCCCTTAAAAAATGCAATGTAAAAAGCTAATCAGCAACGTTGACAATCCTTACTCATAATAATACTCCGTCTATTCTGATGTTCATTTGTATTTGCTTATTGAACGCATGCATGACATCATACAAAGCTGTGAAGGGCGGACAAAAAGCCCGAGTGGCTTCCACTCACGCTGGTTGTAGAGGGAGACTTCGTGGTCCATCAGGCGGGCCGCAAAGGCCTCCAGCTGTTGGATGACTCCACTGTCCACCCTTGCCTCCTTCTCCACCTGCTAGAAGCAAAACCACAATGGGATTCAGGGGAGGGGGTTTGGGCTGTTGCCAGAGACTGCTCACACTTCATGACTTGAAACAGCATCTGGTATCTCAGTTTCAACTAGAGAGCATTCTGTGAGCGCAAAGCTCAGCCAAGGAAGCTAAAATGCATCTTCCATGGCCTGTATAATTCAGGCAGCATGTTCTGCTAGGCCAGCCTCATGCTATGAAGTTTAGTTCACTTTAGTGCCTGCTAGCGGTCTCCAAGTGTGGAGTGTATATGCCGGTGGGATAAATAGTTTGACGTCATTAACTTTGTGATGTGTGATAAAATATCTCTTTATGAATCCTTTTCCAAAACTAAATAACATACAGCTTCCCAAATTTCATGGATTGTTCCTTTTGGTGAAAACCTCACCTTCCACCAAATTTCATCAAAATCAGTTTTGAACTTTTGAGTTATTTTGCCAAATAACACACCAACCAACCAGCCAATTGACTAAAAAACAACCTCCTCAGCGGAGATAAAAATGTACCAACAATCCTGGGCCTCATGCAGTTCTATGGCTAAGCCCATTCTCTCTCATCACTTTCATGGCCTCTGTGTGCCCTTGTGATAATTCCTCACTAGCAGTACTGGAACAGGCAAACAGTTCCATCCATCTGGGATAAAATGAACCATAAGCATGTAAGTGTGAGCCTGGTGTAATATTTTATATCCTTTCCATCCCACATCCAGCACACCAGGAGATGCAAAATGTTTTTCACTTAAGATGATATGTTCCTTACGTTCAACTGTCATGAGAAGTTTTCATTTTCATTTTCTGACAGTTTCACACAGGCCATGGAGATAGGTCATGACTGCAAGGCCTCTGCTTTTCTCAACTACACCTCCAAAGGTGATGATTCTGTTCTAAACTCACAGACAAGATCCATGAATGTTTAAAAAAAAAAGAACTGGTAACATTCAGCAAGTGGCAAGCACACATTCCAAACACCTTCATCTCTATACTTTTCCTACATTACCTTGGACCTATCAATGACTTATCTAAAGTACGGATTCATCTACATCTATGGTGTTTCCATCATACATTTAAATGTATGTGCACACAACTCTAACCTGCTCCTCCAGGACCGACTCGCCAGCTTTGACCAGCAGGTATTTTCTGGGCTGGTAAGACTGGATGTGTTCCACAAGGTTTCGAGTCGTGCTGGAAACCTCTGCATCTTGCACTTGGAACTTGTTCTTCTTCTTCTTTTTCCTCTTCTTCTCTGCATCCGTTGGTTGTGATGACACCTGGTCATCCTCCTCCCTGTCTTCAACAGCAGTGGCCTCTTTGGACTTCATCTCTTTCTTATTCTTCCTGCAAGTACAGTCATAAGGTAAAATAAAAACAGGATTGTTTCTGATCACTCTACCGATACTTAATTTTGCTGCAGAACATACTCTTTTTTTTGCAGCAGAAAACAAACCACACAAACACAAACGGCACACACCTACAATTAGCAAATTCTTCACTAGAATCAATAATAACAACTGAACTTTATATGTATGAAACATTGTCTTCCAAGTGTATGATTTTTTTATATTAAAAAAAATGTTTTTACATGTCTACGAATTGGCAACCTTTCTTTGAACAACAAAAATGTTTTCTTCTTTTTGAGTTCCTACCTACCTCCCTACCCCATGTTCACTTCCATTTGCTACAAACCAACAGATTAGGCACGCATACAAAATATAGTTGTGGTTATGGTAATCCACTGACTATGTCTTACTACCTACCCTTAACCCATTGCTTACGCAGCGCAAGGACGTGTTGCGATAACGCCAACACCCGTTGGCTACGTAGCGCAAGTACGTGTTGCGGTCGCCGTAATGCATTTTTCCTATCTCCGTGTCTGTTTCAAGGGAAGTAAATCGTACAGCTCTTTATTCTCTGTCCAGTGTGTGTTCGCTGGAGTTACCTTTTCTTTAGTATAGTCCCCGTGAGAAAGCTAGATGTAGTAGAAGCTACGCTCACCCTACGTCGGGTTTATGCGCTTGTCGACATGGCGTCGCGTTGTCGAAAGGTGATCGATCGGTGATGAAAATGACGAAGTATTAGAAGTGTGGATGGAAGAAGGGTCTGATATTGAAGATCTAGGTGGATATTGGACTTCTGAAGAAGATCTTTATGATTCTGATGCGGAAATAGTCCCAGTCAACGAGAATGAAGCGGTGGCTGACAGCGAAGACGAATCGATTTCGTGGCTGAAAGCGAAAACGAATTGACTTCGTCGCCGTCGCGTCAGAAAGAGAGGAAGAGATAGAAACGGTTTTTACAGCAGACACAGACATCGATTCGGATGCAGAGGATGCCGAAAACCTTCTCTACTCCTCCAATGAACTGTACCACACAAAAGAGGACTATGCTGAGTAGGGCGCCTTCTTTCTCTCAGGTCATTTGAGACTTTTCTTCTATTCAAACAGAGACAGATTGCAGTGAGTAAGTGTATATTTTCTGATTTCCCCTCTCTGACTTGCTAAAAAAAATCATTTTCAAGCATTTTTTTATCCTGTAGTCAATCATTCATCAATATAGTTTGATGTGGAAATACTGATTTCAGAACTGTTGTGCAAAATGTATCTCTTGACTATTATTACAATACATTAGGTGTAAAAAAAAAAAAATCAAAATTGCATGTACCTGGTGTTAAAAAACAAATTTCCCCAATTTTCTTACTGCATATTGTAACTATCCAGCACTTCAGCTAGAAAGTGCAAATGATTATCTTTCTTGTGGTACCAACCATTAAACAGTTATTCTAAATTTGGACTTTGTGTGATTTTTTTAAAACTTGCAAAAACACTGCGTACACAGGTAAAGTTCCTAATGCTATCCCTGCGGAAGCAATGAGTTAACCTTTTTTTTTTAATCATTAGAGAAAAGAGGAGAGAAAGGAATTTAGGGTAAATAACCAACTGCATGCTGATCCATCTTCCTTGCCCAACGTGCATTCAGGAAATCCACAATTCCAGTATGGCGGACGAACTCAGATCTGGGTCAAGCACCTCTTCAAGACATTTTGGGGGGGATAGAACGACAAGTCGAACCCAAGTTGGATGTTGAATATCCACACAATAGTGACTATCATCTATACGGCTTGGACATGTTTGATTCAAACTGGAATGATGATGAATGGGTCTCATTATTCAACCCGTCTGTGCGGAAAATGCTTCTACTTCAGCTGAAGAGGGCGGTGTTGACTTTGGATTGCCTTCTTCGTCTTCTCAGATCTCTGAGGTCGAGGACCGAAACACCACAACCATAAACTTTATGAGGACGGAGTTCTAGGGGTTAGGAGTGGTCGTCGCCGTGCAAGGGGTCCTACTGAGTCATGCCAGTGCTTCAAGAAACCAGGTAAATAAATTCCCTTAACTGAAAATAGAGTATAATGTAGTAATGTGCATTGTTGTTCATCGAATAGTGCCTGTGCAGGGTAAGTTATGAATTAGCACTCTTTTACAGGTGTGCTTATGAATATGAAGGGCTGCAGAGCTGTGGACTTTCAGTTTTTTGCCCATCCAGCCCCTTTGAACTCTTCATTGTCTTCTGGTTGTGCTGGTGCTGAATAAGTTATGAATTATTCCTCTTTTACAGAGGGATGCTGATCTGGATTTCTGCTAGCTGATTTGCCCATCCAGCCTCTCTGAACTCATGGCTGAGCAGTCCAATCTGTATGAGGCAAACTTTTAAAGCAGTTCAAATCCAATTCAACCAACTGACTAAGCTCTATCCTTTACTTTTTTTAAGTGATATACTTTGGAAAAAAAGGTGTCCACATAGATTCATACCAATGTTTCGGATTTTTGTACATGATTAAAATTACTGTTAACCAAAAGAGAAAATCTGCTGTTTTGATTATAAAGAATAATCACAGATCTCCATTATGAAAAAAAAAGTTGAGAGATTTGATGCAGCAGGAAGGAAGATGTGGTCATCCAAAGAGAGCAGGTATTGGTATGCTATTTTTTTTAACACCCAGGGTTGTGAGGACATGTCGGAAAAAGATGTCCAGGGCTGAAAGGGTTAAATTCAAGCAAACTGCATTCTCTGTGTGAACATTCTCCGTGTGTGCATTCCGTGTGCTCACAGGGCAGGAAAAATGGGACAGCATGCAGTTCATTGTTTACCTTCAATTTTCTCTTTTTGGCACAAAGAAAAAGGTTTTTGGTTGGCAGAAAAAATAGTCCGTCAGGTTACTATAACCACAGCTTTGTTGCCGAGTTTGGTTGCTCTTGCTCTCAGAGAACATATATTTTCTGTCATTAGATATGTTTAGTTTCATTCATCTATTTAATTACTGATTCAAATGAGAAATACACGCATTAATTAACTTGAAGTTTTCACTTACTTTTTTGGTTCAGGTTCCAGCGAACTGATACCCAGCTGTCTGATAAGATCCCGCACCTGTGAAATGAACAAATTCAATTGCACATCATCCAACATTTGTTGCCATGGCTTTTGCTTGGAAGCCATTTTATTTGTCTTTCCAATGTTGTATCAAGTGTGTGTAATGCAATATGGGTTATTCTCCTGAAAACTGGCCTGTATAGGGGCGATAAATTCAGATTGAAATAAAACCCCACCCCCCAATATTGTATCATGTGTTCAAGTGCGTCAATGGTTTGGCCCCGCTGTAACTGGTTGAGCTCCTCAAGACTTATAAGCCTGTGAGGGATCTCAGATCTTCGGCGCAGTCATTACTCCATGTGCCACACTACAACACCAAGAGATCTGGAGAAAGAGCATTCTCGTATGCTGGACCGAAACTCTGGAACGATATCCCAGACAGACTGAGGAAATCTCCTTCAATACCGACTTTCAAGTCACAGCTAAAAACTCTTTTATTCAAAGGGTGAACGTGTTGAGCGCCTTGAGCATGCCTTTGGGTGTGAGATTGGTGCTATATAAGAGCCAAAATACATACATACATACATACATACATACATACATGTATACATGTTAAAGGATTGGCATGAATGAAAACGCATTTGTGTGTGTCATAGTTGTGTTATGCACACTATCAGTACCAGCACTGAATTAGATGTTTTCTCCCAGTCGAAAGTTTACTACGTCAGTATGATATGATCTGTTTGACAGAAACATTTGTCAAAACTTTGGACGGTATTGAATTTGAGGAATTTGATGCATACATTGCACCAGCGAAAAAGTTGTCTGAATTCGGAAGAAATTCTGGCGGTGTCATCTCCCTTGTGCGAAAAACACTACACCATTTCATAGTACACATAAGATGTGACCTAGAAAACACAATAGCACTAAAGATAACCAAAGAATTTCTGTTATTAGAAAATGACATTCTTCTCGTGGGTGTGTATGTCCCTCCACAGGGCTCAAATTTTTATGATACTGAGAGTACAGCAGACACAAATGGAATCACTCGACTGGAAGACTGTTTACTAGATCTGCAAAGTCGCTTCCCTGATTACAATATGGTTCTTTGCAGAGACTTTAACGCATGCACAGGGAATACCAATGCAGTTTCAAGCATCGATTCGAGTGATATAGACTGTGAACTTTATGAAAATTGTAGGGGATCGGCCGATAAAAACACAAACAAATTCAGACGTTCGCTAAGTACTACAAATGTGCCTAGGACACGGTATGATAATATTAAACGGATACATCAATAGTCACAAAAGTAGGGGTATACATACATCAGCTGTCACGGTTGTAGCACAATCGACTACTTTATTGTGTCAAAAGATTTGCTGCATCTTGCCAAAACCTTGAAATTAGTGTTAAATGAAATTTCGTCACACCTGGGAGTTGAACTACAGCTTAGGTGTCCATCTACTTCAGCGACTGCTCTTCCACTATACCATACTGTATATACTGATACGGTTATGTTCGATGAAAGTAAAGCAGAAAACTACTTCCAAAACGTGTCTGAAAATATTTGCAGTTTTGGTGCGACTGAACTGGACTCTACTGGCACTAGTATATATATCCAAGGTTGATGAAGTAACTGAACGAATTACTACGTGCCTGATGAAATTGGCAGAGGAAATGAGAAAAAGAATCGCCTAAGCAAGAAGCCGGTTTGGTTTGACGCAGAATGTTTGGCTGAGAAACGGCTTGTGAGGAATCTTCTCGTGAAATTCACTTGCACACACAGGGATTATGATAGAATATTATATGTAAACAAAAAGAAACATTACAAGAAGCTTACTAAAGAAAACATACTAAAATACAAAAGATCAATTGTAAGTTCACTCGAAAGGTCTTATAGAGACCCCAAAGCTTTCTGGTCAAACATGAAAAGGATTGCTGGTAGAAAACGCAGGAGTGTTAACATAGATATTGAACAATGGTTTAGACACTTTAAATCTGTATATACAACAAGCAATGATAGACGCGAAACACAGGAAGAGGAACCTGTTCATCAGGTAAGCACTGTGCCTCACAGACCGATTACTCAGCTGGAGGTCCGCCTGGCAATTGGACACCTAAAACGCGCGAAAAGTGCAGGTCATGATGGAATCCTGAATGAGATGATCAAAATGAGTAGTGTGCTCCTCATTCCTCACTTGACTAATCTGTTCAACCAGATAATGTCTTCCTTCAAATTCCCAACAGAATGGTCGAAGTCTGTAATTGTTCCCCTTTATAAAAAAGGAGATCCAAACAAACCAGACAATTACAGAGGTATATCACTGACTAGCTCTTTAAATGCGAGACATGGTATTATTCCGATTAAAGTAATTGTTAATAGTTAGAGGAAAGTCAACATATTGCTATGGTTTTAAATACTTCATCTACCTCTGTGAATTCATGTATGTTAACATCTGAACAGTATGCATACCAAATAAAATCTAACTTGCTACTGTTTACCTGACTGAGGGTTGATAGCCTGTTTTTAATTTGTGAGGTGAATTATTGATGCTGACCATTTTAAACTCATTGAACGCATTCATGTGTGTCTTCACAGAATTTGAAGAGGTATAATCATTTCAATACACAAGACAACTTTATAAACATGATTGTAAAACTGAAATGTTTATGCATAATTTATTCATCGATATCATTACTTATGTCAACAGATTGAAAAGCTGGATGAGGATGAGTTTCGTGCAGATCTGTAACATCATGCTTGCCACAACTGGGTGCCAGTTTTGATTACTGTACATAGCCGTTGTTCGCGTTTGATACAATTTGTCCGTGTTCCAATGTAATGGGCCGGTGGCCTAAACATTAAATTCATTCGTTCGTTCGGTCTCTCTCTCTCTCTCTCTCTCTCTCTCTCTCTCTCTCTCTCTCTCTCTCTCTCTCTCTCTCTCTCTCTCTCTCTGGAACCATCGAGGTGCAATCTATATCCACCCACTTCATCGTCAGCAGCAACCCGGGCGCTCCAAGTGGAGGTAATGGACGTGAAGGACAGTGATGAACGTTTTCACTTCTGCGACTTGCTTAACGAGACGTTAAAGTCTTGATTCCCCACGCCACCCCCCCACTGAACAATAAACTTTTTGTTCGTTCGTTTTTTCTTTCTCTGGTCCCCCCCCCCCACTTTCCTCTGTATCTCTGTCCGTCTATCTTTTCTCTCAGTCTCTCTCTCTCCCTCCCTCCCTCCACCCTTCCCCCACACCTCTCTCTCTCTCTCTCTCTCTCTCTCTCTCTCTCTCTCTCTCTCTCTCTCTCTCTCTCTCTCTCTCTCTCTCTCTCTCTCTTAAATATTTGGGTTACACATTTTCCACAAAATTACCTTACAATGTGGCGCAAGCAAGTTTGTCAATTAAAGGAAAACCTGCTGTAGCGCAGGCCATGAGGCCTATAAGGAAAATGATGTGTACATCACTTAGTGTCATCTTTAGGGTATTTGCTGTTAAAATCCAACCGATATTACTTTATGGAGCAGGGATTTGGGGAATGAGTAGTTGTGAAGATATTGTGAGAGTCCATCTGCACATGAAAAGGTTTTCTCAATGTGTCAAATAGAACACCTAACTTGATGATAATTTATGGTGATACTGGACGCTATCCATTGTACATGTACCCCAAAAAGATATATTAACTGATGGTGGGTACAAATACTGGAAATAATTGTTGGGCAATGAAGATTAGAGATATACTGTTTGATTATGAATTTCACAATATACGGAGACAACAGAGGGTCCTTGAACAAAACAGGTTTGTAAACGAATTACAGCGCAGATTGGTGTGTGGCTACAATTAATATTGTACTCTACATTACAAACTAGTGAGAGATATTCCTTTTACATCCAGGTATTCAAGTGCAGCCCTAAGTTAGAGCAATATCGCTATGATTGGGACAAACCTATCTTCAGGGACTTGTACATTTGTTTTTGTCTGGGCATTAGCGAACTCTACGTACACCAACTACACTGTTGTGCCCTAGCTGCAATGAAAGATTCGAGGATGAAATACATTTTATATTTGTATGTCCAGCTTACGAAGATATACAAATAAGGTACCTACATTTTTGTAGTGGGTTAAATATGCAAGAAAGTTTTTGTTTCTCGAATTACGACAGGGAAAGAAGACCTGTGAGCACATATTTACTCCATGAATTGTGACAACCACTTTAAATTTTAATACAGTAATAATACTTAAATCAAAATGTCATGATGAACCATGTCAAATGCTTTCCTTAGATCAAGAAAGATGGAACCAATCAACTTTGACCTATAAATGGCACATAGCCAAGAGTCAATCAATCGAGTCAATGCTGTGTGGCAAGATTGATTATGGCTGGAAACCTGATTGAAGAGAATAAAGTAGTTTATGCTTATCCAGATATGCCATCAAATGTTATGTCCATGCTTTTCAAGTGGCTTTGACTTTGATTGTATTGAAAGTATTGAAATGGGTATAAAATCATTAACATTCAAAGGGATCTTCATTTTTGGTAAAGGAATGACTTTATGCTATTTTCCATTCATCGGGAAATGTGTGATTGATGATATAAATATACAGTATAAAAGAGTGAGAGATTCAATAATGTATGGAATAGAAATTTTCAAAATGAAGGTGTTAATACATCATGTCAAACTGATAAATTCTTATTCATCTTCTCAAGAAATATGCCAACTTCATGAATGCCAAGAAATGGTATCTCAAACTCTTTAGACTCCACATTCCTTTCCAAATTCCCCTGTGGGTTCAGGGTAAGAATAGACCCACTGCGTCTCTCTACGTGCTCCTTAGAGGCAAATAACTAGGGACATTGTTAGTTACTTGATTTGCGTTTACTCTAAAGTGTTCTAGTGATTTTCGTGCTTAATGGCCTTACATAGCATACACAGGCCAATAGACCGTAAAACACTATCTATCTGTTCATAAAAGAACTATAAATAGGGACATTGAGACATAAATTGTGCTTACTTGGAAATCTTTAAGCGATTATCATGTTTAATGGCTTTACATAACCTACAAAGGCTGATAGGCCGTAAAACTCCATTCATACATCCATCCATTCTACCACCACGAATGACGTCATGCCAACCAGGGGGAGAGGGGGAGAGATGGGTTTGATGTAATAGTGGGAGTGACACAATGATGACTTTTGTTAAGTGCAAATGCTGAAATGAACTATAGAGATAAAGTTAAGTTTAAAGAGTTACCTCCCTTGACTGTCATTCCACTTTGGTTTTTGCAGGATTGGTTGCGGAGTGAAGGTGAAATTCTGACAAAATACACAACCTTAAGGACTTATAGTGACTTAGATGTTGACATTAGGAATCTACATACTCTTGTGATTAGGAGAATAGTAACAGATTGTGATTAGGAGAATAGTAACAGATTGTAATTAGGAGAATAGTAACAGATTGTGATTGGGAGAATAGTAACAGATTGTGATTGGGAGAATAGTAACAGATTGTAATTAGGAGAATAGTAACAGATTGTGATTAGGAGAATAGTAACAGATTGTGATTAGGAGAATAGTAACAGATTGTGATTGGGAGAATAGTAACAGATTGTGATTGGGAGAATAGTAACAGATTGTGATTGGGAGAATAGTAACAGATTGTGATTAGGAGAATAGTAACAGATTGTGATTGGGAGAATAGTAACAGATTGTGATTGGGAGAATAGTAACAGATTGTGATTGGGAGAATAGTAACAGATTGTGATTGGGAGAATAGTAACAGATTGTGATTGGGAGAATAGTAACAGATTGTGATTAGGAGAATAGTAACAGATTGTGATTGGGAGAATAGTAACAGATTGTGATTGGGAGAATAGTAACAGATTGTGATTGGGAGAATAGTACTAACAGATAGTGAAAACAATGTGAAAATTATTTGTAATCATTCGTTCCCTGACAGTGACAAGAAAAGAGTGCCGGATTCCTTATTCCTTGGCACAAGTCCTGTGCAAAACTGATATGCTGTAGTTGCCTTACTTCTTCTCTGCTGATGGGATCTGCATCCAGTTCATCTTCTGGCTTGCAAAAGACCTCCTCCTCACTCTCATCTGCACTGTCCACTTCCTCAAGCAGTTTCAAGTCTTCCTGTAAAATTTCAAAGCCACAAGACTCTAAACCACACCAGTCATATACTACTCAAGCAGTTTCAAGTCTTCCTGTAAAATTTCAAAGCCACAAGACTCTAAACCACACCAGTCATATACTACTCAAGCAGTTTCAAGTATTCCTGTAAAATTTCAAAGCCACAAGGCTCTAAACCACACCAGTCATATACTACTCAAGCAGTTTCAAGTATTCTTGTAAAATTTCAAAGCCACAAGACTCTAAACCACACCAGTCATATACTACTCAAGCAGTTTCAAGTATTCCTGTAAAATTTCAAAGCCACAAGGCTCTAAACCACACCAGTCATATTCTATTGAAAGGGGGGAAAAACTTGTAGTAATTCTGAATCTGAAATTCTGATGCTCCTTTTTTATTACCATTTTGTAAAATGACTTAAATGAATAAAACGTGAATGATGTCACTCTCTGAGACAGTGAGATGACAACATCAAATTATGGCAAAAATGTGAACAAATACTAGGTTACTAGTCTAGTGTTTTCACAAATCAAATTCAAGTTTCAGTTGAAGTACCCAAGAAAATACTTGTCATTTCATTCTTCACAATGACCACTACATCTGGGCTCTGATGCATGAAAGCCGACCAGAACAGTTGGTAACGCCGGCACAGTTGTAAACTTCCAAGTTGGCAACTATCGATGTCCGGTCCCTTAGAAGCATAAAAGTTTACTTGGAACCGACTTCAAAATTGCCAACTAAACAACCAGCTATAAATACTGTCGGTTTTCCCGGCATTGGGCAAGCACACTGAACATCAAGCTGCGTTTCCAATCACATGTAAACAAAAACAAGAAGGGCAAAGCCCATACGACTCACATGCTTGACCTTGACCTTTACTTGACCTTTACATGAACTTGACCTTCAGGTGACCTTCAAGATCAAGGTCAACCAACTAAACCTAGCAATGACATCACACTAAGAACTGCTTTACACATTTTTCCTACCAAAATACATGTGGCCTTGACCCGAGGTCAAGTTCATCCAAGGTCATGCAACACAAAGCTGTTAAATCAAGACATAGGAAGCACAGTGGTGCTATTGGCACTTTCTACCATGAGATATGGTCACTTTTAGTGGTTCACTACCCCATTTTGGTCACATTTCATAAGGGTCAAAGTGACCTTGACCTTGATGATATGTGACCAAATGTATCTCATGATGAAAGTATAACATGTGTACTACAATGTTATGAAGTTTGGAAGAGTTATCGTCCATAATTCAGGGTCAAGGTCACTTCAAAATATGTATAATATCCAAATTTAAAGAGCTCCTGTGACCTTGACCTTGAAGCAAGGTCAATCAAACTGGTATCAAAAGATAGGGATTACTTTGCCCTATACACCATATATAGGTCAGGTATCCAATCTCAAAAACTTCAGAGAAAATTGGGAAAATGTGAAAAATGGCTGTTTTTAGACAACATTTATGGCCCCTGCAACCTTGACCTTGAAGCAAGGTCAAGTCACTATGTATGTTTTTTGACGCCTTGTCATCATACACCATCATGCCAAATTGGGTGTTGATAGACTTAATAGTCTCCGAGAAAAATCCAACATTAAAGTTTTTCACGGACGCACGGACGCCCGGACGGACGACACGGGTGAGTACATAGACTCACTTTTGCTTCGCATGTGAGTCAAAAAGCATGTCAGCATCTAAGGGCCGTGTGCATGAAAAAACAAATTCCTCATAAGCAAGACTTACTACTAAAGTAAATACTTTTGACGTTACGTCAGATGTTACTCGCTATGCATTGGCGATGAATTGCATTGTAGTTGTGACTGTAGAGGTATGTAGTAACTAACCAGTGTGAATCCCGGGAATCCCGTCTGAGTGCGCATGTGCAAGCGTCTTTGGCTGTCGTCTGCTTGTTGGCAGATAACGCATTGTGTGCAGATATGCAAATCCTCGTGCAGCTCATCTGCAATTTCCAATATTTCATGGAGAACGTGACCACTGTCATCTTTTGTGTTGACATGATTCTACGCTCTAGCTCCAGCCTCATCTCGAACTTTTCTCACCAAACTTGTGAAACCCTGGCGTACATCAACACACATTTTCTCAATTTAATCTGAACAGTGTTTTTAAGACACAAATGCAATTAAAAGTATCGTTTGCATGGCATCAGACAAAACTAGCTTTGCACACAATGTCAACAGATGCTTCAGCGTATAGACGCCTCGACCCACATTTCCATTTTTAAAAGGTAGGAGCTTTCACCGTTTCACGACCTATTGATGCATTCAACATACAGCTTTGATAAATCAATGCTGTTCATAGCTTACATTTTCTTTGGATAGGTTTCAAGTATCCCAAAATACAGCATTTTCTGTGTGAACAGTAGACAGAACTGCTATTTAATTGTGCAAATTAGTTGGCAACTACTGAGTTAGACCACCCCTTGATAGTTGATGTGGTCAAAATATCAGCGTCAACTACCATCAAAATGACCAACAGTCAGGTTTAATGCATTCCAGACTGTGACATTTAGTTGGCAACTGCCGTTCAGTTTGCAACTACGGGCGCTTTTGTTAAGCCCAAAATCTCAAGAGAAATGCGAGGGCTAGACATTGCCTACATTCCTCGCTCATAAGGACGCATTCGTAGTGTAGGCGGAGGCCGAGGGAGGTCCGGAGCTCCCTCGATGCTTCTCGCTGCAGAGACCTGGATGAGCCAAAATGGCGGAGACCATGCGAGTTGGGCTGGTGTTCAGAGATAACAGTGCCTGTAAATAATGTGCTTCTCAGGGTTCGAGAATGGAAAAGTGTCATACACGAAAGTATTTGCTGTTCGAGTGTTCATTTGTATATTTAGAGGAATAGGTGTATAGGTTAATTTTGGACATACACTGCCAAAAAAAATTGTATTGCTTGCAAACACGCAACATCATAATACGTACGCTCTATGAATTATTATGTCCCTTGAATTGATTTAAATGAATTGAGGCCAAACATTTTTGACAAAATTGTCTACAGTTGAACTCGGGTTGCTCTTTTTTCATTGAAAAAGTTCCCATGCCATTTGATATGAGTTATGACACCATGGTGTGTTCTATGAAGTGAAAAACTGATGTGATATCTGTATCGTCAGCTATTTTTTCTATCTGCAACTTCTTCATCAACTCTGGCGCCGGGACGCAGCTATGTTTTTCTGCCGTGCGAGATTGATTAGCCGTTTTTCTAGCTGTAGGAGCGTCTTACTCACCCTTGACTAGCCATTTAGGGAGAATCGCAAGATTTTGGGCCAAACAAACGCACCCTTAGCCATCAAGGGAGAATCTCAAGATTTTGGGCCTAACAAACGCACTCTAAAGCTTTAGTCAGCTTTCATGCAACAGACCACTGGAGCCGACCCACAGATCAATGTCTAATGCTGCTCTCTGGAGATTTCTTGTCATCTTCATAATCGTAGTCCATGCCACATACATGTGCACAAATGGGTGGTACCTATACCCCTGTATGGCATATCTGTTCATAAGGAATTATGCTGATACCTACATTAGCATTACTTCATATGCCTACTGCCACCAAAACAACTCCCTTGTCAGCAGGATTGCTGTGGTCTTCATGTTTTCATGGCCTGCTCCCACAGCCGGCTCCAAGCAGGAACACTTATGTTAAGATCTGACTCTGAGTGATGAGGAAACACTCAGCCCTTGAGGACCTGCAGCTAACCGCGTGGCTGATAATTTTCCTTGATACACAGGCAAAGGTGTTCAAAAGAGAAGACGTGTTAAACGGGAGACTAAATGTAGTTTTAAGATGGGGTACAATGCTGAATGCAAAATTAAGAGCGCACTTTCTCCTAAAAGTAAATCGTCTTTGTCATTTGCGACAAACTAAAAGACATACTTACAAAAGGGACCTATAAAAGACATGTAAAAGCATGGACTACGAAATTTAGTCAGTTAGGTAGGCTGCTTAAAATTAGTTTAATCCACATGCTGCGCACATGGTATGATGGTAATGAATGATCATGATAAGTCATCGCTCTTGTGACATTCTGCAGCTTGAGCACCGTTAGGGCGTTACTCCTATCTGTCTCATACTTTAACGAATATAAGTTAAGCCTTATTCACACAAATGATTGCGTTACTTACTTTTGAACCTCCCAGTTCCGATACATTTTCCAGTGATAAGAGATGTTTTACACGTGCCGTTCGACGCGATTTCTTGGTCGACGCCATTTTGACGAAGGGAGATCACTCTGTTGTATATATAGTTTAGGAAGGGCACCGCAAAGTGAGCGACCTTGAGAGGAAAGGGCAGTCAGCCGGAGCTTGCCTGTTGGAAGCACTCCAGTGCTCATTTCCACGGAGCAGTTGACTTGAGACTCATGCATTTTTCTGCGTTGGTCTGATCACACTTTGCACAACAATGTGTGCCTACCATTCTTCCGACATGACAAACGGAAGCAAATCAGGATTCGTTGGAATTGCACACGTGGAAGATGTCGCCACGTGAAGGAAAACGTTCAAGCGTCATCTCACTACACGCTAGTGAAAGACCGCATTGTTGCTACTCCTCGGGACTACACCACTACGTTGCACTTGCACACAACCGTCATGGGACACTTAGTCGGAAGAGGGATCGAACGCAACAGTATTACTATGAGGTTGATCCGAAGGTGAGTTTGATAAGTAGTTTCGTGCATATCCTATCAGTGAGTAGTCAGTATGTAATTACGACATTCTTATTCAGTTA
>JAWQFJ010000625.1:156320-166619 GCA_034096865.1 Theodoxus fluviatilis
CCATCTACTTCAGCGACTGCTCTTCCACTATACCATACTGTATATACTGATACGGTTATGTTCGATGAAAGTAAAGCAGAAAACTACTTCCAAAACGTGTCCGAAAATATATGCAGTTTTGGTGCGACTGAACCGGACTCTACTGGCACTAGAATATCCAAGGTGGATGAAGTAACTGAACGGATTACTACGTGCCTGATGAAATCGGCAGAGGAAATGAGAAAAAGAATCGTCTACAACAGCCCTTCGATAAGCAAGAAGCCGGTATGGTTTGACGCAGAATGTTTGGCTGAGAAACGGCTTGTGAGGAATCTTCTCGTGAAATTCACTCGCACACACATGGATTATGATAGAATATTATATGTAAACAAAAAGAAACATTACAAGAAGCTTACTAAAGAAAAGAGACTAAATACAAAAGATCAATTGTAAGTTCACTCGAAAGGTCTTATAGAGAACCCAAAGCTTTCTGGACAAACATGAAAAGGATTGCTGGTAGAAAACGCAGGAGTGTTAACATAGATATTGAACAATAGTTTAGACACTTTAAATCTGTATGTACAACAAGCAATGAAAGACGCGAAACTCAGAAAGAGGAACCTGTTCATCAGGTAAGCACTGTGCCTCACAGACCGATTACTCAGCTGGAGGTCCGCCTGGCAATTGGACACCTAAAACGCGTGAAAAGTGCAGGTCATGATGGAATCCTGAATAAGATGATCAAAATGAGTAGTGTGCTCCTCATTCCTCACTTGACTAATCTGTTCAACCAGATAATGTCTTCCTTCAAATTCCCAACAGAATGGTCGAAGTCTGTAATTGTTCCCCTTTATAAAAAAGGAGATCCAAACAAACCAGACAATTACAGAGGTATATCACTGACTAGCTCTTTAAGTAAAGTCTTTACTCATGTTTTGAAAAATAGATTGGAAGAGTGGGCCGAGGAACAAAGCATATTATTAGAAGAACAAGCTGGTTTCAGAAAGAGATACAGCACTATCGATAACGTCTTCATTCTACACTCATTAGTGCAAAAGTACCTCAACAGAGGACGGAAACTCTACATCGCATTTGTAGACTTTACTAAAGCCTTTGATTTGGTCAACAGAGATGCAATGTGGAAGATTTTTGGTGAGTATGGTGTAGATATTAATACGCCGAATCTGTTTAAATTGATATATCGCCTTGTTGATTGCTGTGTACGGTGGAACGGTCGTTCCACAAACTCGTTGACGTCATCCTGCGGCGTGAAGCAAGGCTGCGTTATGAGTTCTTTCTTATTTTCATGCGTAATCAACTCTGTAGCCTCCTATGTAATTGCAAAAGGAAAACATGGTGTACAGCTAAAGCCAGACAATGACCAGATGTATGCTTTACTATACGCTGATGATGTAGCATTGCTATCTGATACCGTGGTTGGACTTCAAAACCAACTAACAGTTCTTAAGGAAGCAGCTGACAAGGTCGGTCTCCAAATGAATACTGTCAAAACTAAGATAATAGTATTCAGGCCTTAGCGAGACACAAAAAATGGAAGCTGGGAGAAACCTGTGCCGAAACAACCAAAAGCTGCAAATACCTTGGAATTACTCTGTCCAATACATTGTGTTCGAATGTGACTCTTATAGACCTGGCAGACAGAGCAAAAACTGGTGTAATCCAAGTCCTGAGATCCCTGAGAAAAATAGAATGTTTCTCCCCAAAGGTGTTTTTCAAACTGACACTCAAATCCAACCAATCCTTTTATATGGAGCTAAACTTTGGGGAACGGGGAAGTCTGACGCTATTGAAAAGGTGCACACTTTTGCTTAAAGAAGTTTTTTAACGTGTCTATACGGACTCCAAACAGCATCATCGGGAAATGTGTGATTGATGATATAAAATCATATATGTATATATACAGTATAAAAGAGTGAGAGATTCAATAATGTATGGAATAGAAATTTCCAAAATGAAGGTGTTAATACATCATGTCAAACTGATTTCCTATTCATCTTCTCAAGAAATATGCCAACTTCATGAATGCCAAGAAGTGGTATCTCAAATTCTTTAGACTCCACATTCCTTTGCAAAATCCCCCTGTGGGTTCGGGGTAAGAATAGACCCACTGCGTCTCTCTACGTGCTCCTTAGAGGCAAATAACTAGGGACATTGTTACTTGATTTGCGTTTACTCTAAAGTGTTCTAGTGATTTTCGTGCTTAATGGCCTTACATAGCATACACAGGCCAATAGACCGTAAAACACTATCTATCTGTTCATAAAAGAACTATAAATAGGGACATTGAGACATAAATTGTGCTTACTTGGAAATCTTTAAGCGATTATCATGTTTAATGGCTTTACATAACCTACAAAGGCTGATAGGCCGTAAAACTCCATTCATACATCCATCCATTCTACCACCACGAATGACGTCACGCCAACTAGGGGGAGAGGGGAGATATGGGCTGGAGGTAATAGTGGGAGTGACACAATGATGACTTTTGTTAAGTGCAAATGCTGAAATGAACTATAGAGATAAAGTTAAGTTTAAAGAGTTACCTCCCTTGACTGTCATTCCACTTTCTGGTCTTTGCAGGATTGGTTGCGGAGTGAAGGTGAAATTCTGACAAACTACACAACCTTAAGGACTTATAGTGACTTAGATGTTGACATTAGGAATCTACATACTCTTGTGATTAGGAAAATAGTAACAGATTGTGATTAGGAGAATAGTAACAGATTGTGATTAGGAAAATAGTAACAGATTGTGATTAGGAGAATAGTAACAGATTGTGATTGGGAGAATAGTAACAGATTGTGATTAGGAGAATAGTAACAGATTGTGATTGGGAGAATAGTAACAGATTGTGATTAGGAGAATAGTAACAGATTGTGATTAGGAGAATAGTAACAGATTGTGATTAGGAGAATAGTAACAGATTGTGATTAGGAAAATAGTAACAGATTGTGATTAGGAGAATAGTAACAGATTGTGATTGGGAGAATAGTAACAGATTGTGATTAGGAGAATAGTAACAGATTGTGATTGGGAGAATAGTAACAGATTGTGATTGGGAGAATAGTAACAGATTGTGATTGGGAGAATAGTAACAGATTGTGATTAGGAGAATAGTAACAGATTGTGATTGGGAGAATAGTAACAGATTGTGATTGGGAGAATAGTAACAGATTGTGATTGGGAGAATAGTAACAGATTGTGATTGGGAGAATAGTAACAGATTGTGATTAGGAGAATAGTAACAGATTGTGATTGGGAGAATAGTAACAGATTGTGATTGGGAGAATAGTAACAGATTGTGATTGGGAGAATAGTAACAGATTGTGATTGGGAGAATAGTAACAGATTGTGATTGGGAGAATAGTAACAGATTGTGATTGGGAGAATAGTACTAACAGATAGTGAAAACAATGTGAAAATTATTTTTAATCATTCGTTCCCTGACAAAAAAAGAGTGCAGGATTCCTTATTCCTTGGCACAAGTCATGTGCAAAACTGATATGCTGTAGTTGCCTTACTTCTTCTCTGCTGATGGGATCTGCATCCAGTTCATCTTCTGGCTTGCAAAAAGCCTCCTCCTCACTCTCATCTGCACTGTCCACTCCCTCAAGCAGTTTCAAGTCTTCCTGTAAAATTTCAAAGCCACAAGACTCTAAACCACAACAGTCATATACTACTCAAGCAGTTTCAAGTCTTCCTGTAAAATTTCAAAGACACAAGACTCTAAACCACACCAGTCATATACTACTCAAGCAGTTTCAAGTCTTCCTGTAAAATTTCAAAGCCACATGGCTCTAAACCACACCAGTCATATTCTATTAAAAGGGGGAAAACCTTGTATTAATTCTGAATCTGATGCTCCTTTTAAATTTGTATTACCATTTTGTAAAATGACTTACATGAATAAAACGTGAATGATGTCACTCTCTGAGACAGTGAGATGACAACATCAAATTATGGCAAAAATGTGAACAAATAGGTTACTAGTCTAGTGTTTTCACAAATCAAATTCAAGTTTCAGTTGAAGTACCCAAGAAAATACTTGTCATTTCATTTTTCACAATGACCACTACATCAGTAGTGGGCTGCATATGAACCTACAATTTTAGTGTGTAACTACGTCGTGGTGGTCTACTTCGTTGTGCACAACTTTGAGCTGTTCCCGCCTACGACAGTAAGGTCTGCATGAGACGCTACTTGGTCGCCACAACGAAGTAACGAACCCGATAGAGATTTTATTTTTATCTTGGGATATCCCATCTAATGCGCATGCGTAGAATCAAAGGGGAGGGTTGAAACCCCATCATCTCCCCTCTCGTCCTTCCTGGTGGGGGGTCAGGCAGGGGGTGTAGGGGACGGCTATCTGTGCTTGTGGCTGATAAGCGCGCAAGGCCGCTTTCTCACCCCCTAGTGCTGGTGCGGGAGGCTGGCGCCTTAGCTTGAAAAACGCGTTGACCTCCATTCCCATTTGTAAAATATTCGCGCTTTAACGACCTAGTGATGCATTCAACATACAGCTTTGATAAATTAATGCTGTTCATGGCTTACATTTTCTTTGGATGGGTTGCTAGTATCCCATGATATAGCGTTTTGTGTGCGAACCGAGAGAGAGGTCCGCCATTGAATATTGCATAAAGTAGGTTACTTAGCCGTGTAGTGCTGATACAGAGCACCCCTACATTTTGGGTCGTTTAGTGGCAAACTTAGGAGGTAACTACGCGTAGTGAGCTTTCATGCAGACCTTCCTTCGCAATTTAGTGGGAAATTTCCGATTTAGTGGCCCACTACCGTGTAGTAGGCTCATATGCAGCCCACTACTGGGCTCTGATGCATGAAAGCCGACCAGAACAGTTGGTAACGCCGGCACAGTTGTAAACTTCCAAGTTGGCAACTATCGATGTCCGGTCCCTTAGAAGCATAAAAGTTTACTTGGAACCGACTTCGAAATTGCCAACTAAACAACCAGCTATAAATACTGTCGGTTTTCCCGGCATTGGGCAAGCACACTGAACATCAAGCTGCGTTTCTAATCACATGTAAACAAAAAAAGCATGTCAGCATCTAAGGGCCATGTGCATGAAAAAAAAATCCTCATATGCAAGACTTACTACTAAAGTAAATACTTTTGAAGTTACTTCAGATGTTACTCGCTATGGATGGGCGATGAATTGCATTGCAGTTGTGACTGTAGAGGTATGTAGTAACTAACTAGGGTGAATCCCAGGAATTCTGTCTGAGTGCGCATGTGCAAGTGTCTTTGGCTGTCTTCTGCTTGTTGGCAGATAACACATTATGTGCAGATGCAAATCCTCGTGCAGCTCATCTGCAATTTCCAATATTTCATGGAGATGAAATATAAATATACTGTATATTTCTCCATTATCGAACAAATCAAGCGGATTCATGCGGTTGATATTGTGTCCCATCTCCTTCATAGCGGTTGCCAATCAAACATGCACGTGAACACTGTCATCTTTTGTGTTGACATGCTTCTACGCTCTAGCTCCAGCCTCAGCTCGAACTTTTCCCATCAAACTTGTGAAACCCTGGCGTACATCAACACACATTTTCTCAATTTGAACAGTGTTTTAAAGACACAAATGCAACTTAAAGTATCGTTTTCATGGCATCAGACAAAACTAGCTTTGCACACAATGCAGATGCTTCGGCGTGTAGACGCCTTGACCCACATTTCCATTTTTAAAAGGTAGGAGCTTTCACGACCTATTGATGCATTCAACATACACGATACAGCTTTGATAAATTACTGCTGTTCATAGCTTACATTTTCTTTGGATAGGTTTCAAGTATCCCAAAATACCGCGTTTTCTGTGTGAACAGTAGACAGAACCGCTATTCAATTGTGCAAATTAGTTGGCAACTACTGAGTTAGACCACCCCTTGATAGTTGATGTGGTTAAAATATCAGCGTCAACTACCATCAAAATGACCTACAGTCAGGTTTAATGCATTCCAGACTGTGACATTTAGTTGGCAACTGCCGTTCAGTTTGCAACTACGGGCGCTTTTGTTAGGCCCAAAATCTCGAGAGAATGCGAGGGCTAGACATTGCCTACATTCCTCACTCATAAGGACGCATTCGTAGTGAAGGCAGGAGGCCGAGGGAGGTCTGGAGCTCCCTCAATGCTTCTCGCTGCAGAGACCTGGATGAGCCAAAAAGGCAGAGACAGTGCGAGTTGGGCTGGTGTTCAGAGATAACAGTGCCTGTAATGTGCTTCTCAGGGTTCGAGAATGGAAAAGTGTCATGTATACACGAAAGTATTTGCTGTTCGAGTGTTCATTTGTATATTTAGAGGAATAGGTGTATAGGTTATTTCTGGACATACACTGCCAAAAAAAAAAATTTCGCTTGCAAACACGCAACATGATATACGTACGCTCTATGAATTATGTCCCTTGAATTGATCAAAAGGAATCGAGGCCTATCATTTGCGACAAAATTGTCTACAGTTGAACCCAGGTTGCTTTTTTTCATTGAAAGAGTTCCCATGCCATTTGATATGACACCATGGTGTGTTCTATCAAGTGAAAAACTAATGTGATATCTGTATCGTCAGCTATTTTGTCTATCTGCAACTTCTTCACCAACTCCGGCGCCGGGACGCAGCCATGTTTTTCTGCCTTGCGAGATTGATTAGCCATTTTTCTAGCTGTAGGAGCGTCTCAATCTCAAGATTTTGGGCCAAACAAAAGCACCCTTAGCCATCAAGGGAGAATCTCAAGATTTTGGGCCTAACAAACGCACTCTAAAGCTTTAGTCAGCTTTCATGCAACAGACCACTGGAGCCGACTCACAGATCAATATCAAATGCTGCTCTCTGGAGATTTTTTGTCATCTTCATAATCGTGCACAAATGGATGGTACCTAGTGTACCCCTGTGTGGCATATCTGTTCATAAGGAATTATGCCGATACCTTCAGTGGAATTACTTCATATGCCTAGTGCCACCAAAACAACTCCCTTGTCAGCAGGATTGCTGTGGTCTTCATGTTTTCATGGCCTGCTCCCACAGCCGGCCCCAAGCAGGAGCACTTATCATGTTAAGATCTGAGTGATGAGGAAACACTCAGCCCTTGAGGACCTGCAGCTAACCGCGTGGCTGATAATTTTCCATGATAGTCATGCACAGGCAAAGGTGTTCAAAAGAGAAGACGTGTTAAACGGGAGACTAAATGTAGTTTTAAGATGAGGTACAATGCAAAATTAAGAGCGCACTTTCTACTAAAAGTAAAACGTATTTGTCATTTGCGACAAACTAAAAGACATACTTACAAAAGGGACCAATAAAAGACACGTAAAAGCATGGACTACGAAATTTAGTCAGTTAGGTAGGCTGCTTAAAATTAGTTTAATCCACATGCTGCGCACATGGTATGATGGTAATGAATGATGAATAAGTCATCGCTCTTGTGACATTCTGCAGCTTGATCACCGTTAGGGCGTTACTCCTACCTGTCTCATACTTTAACGAATATAAGTTAAGCCTTATTCACACAAATGATTGCGTTACTTACTTTTGAACCTCCCAGTTCCGATACATTTTCCAGTGATAAGAGATGTTTTACACGTGCCGTTCGACGCGATTTCTTGGTCGACGCCATTTTGACGAAGGGAGATCACTCTGTTGTATTTAGTTTAGGAAGGGCACCGCAAAGTGAGCGACCTTGAGAGGAAAGGGCAGTCAGCCGGAGCTTGCCTGTTGGAAGCACTCCAGTGCTCAATTCCACGGAGCAGTTGACTTGAGACTCATGCATTTTTCTGCGTTGGTCTGATCACACTTTGCACAACTATGTGTGCCTACCATTCTTCCGACCATGACAAACGGAAGCAAATCAGTATTCGTGGAATTGCACCCGTGGAAGATGTCTCCACCGTGAAGAAAACGTTCAATCGTCATCTTCACTACACGCTAGTGAAAGACCGCAATGTTGCTACTCCTCGGGACTACTACTTTGCACTTGCCCACACCGTCAGGGATCACTTAGTCGGAAGATGGATTCGAACGCAACAGTATTACTATGAGGTTGATCCGAAGGTGAGTTTTTGTACATGTGCATATCCTATGTCAGTATGTCACATACTATGTGAATTACGACATTCTTATTCAGTTATTGTGGATTGTATCGATGCGGATATAAACGAAAGCCCAAAGAGATACGCTAAGAGGAGTATGCGTTAGCGCACTCGCTTTTTCAAACGTTGATGCTGTAGCTCCGATAGTCATTTCGTCGTCTCAATTATTACGAGACAAGAGCGTATCAATTCGTTCTAAATCATGTTCACCAAATTTTTCCGTGCATTCGACGATTCGTTCATATTTCTTCCTGCTCACTAACTTCATCCTTGTTTCATCTCTGAACATTTATTTTGGAAGACCGTTATAATGTTTTATTTTACTCCTCCCGTTGTCATTTATCTGTAGAATTTTGTTTTTATCATACTCGCAAACTGAGCCATCGAAAGATTGACCTCATTCTTGTTCCTGTGTTTGTTTTGTGATCTGACAGTTTTAGTTTACACGTCATGTTGGGTATTCTACTCAAATACACTTGCACTGGTCATATACTGTCATCGTGGCTGAGTGTATTCCCTAGACAATGCACGTCATTAGACTGAACATCGTTTACATGAAAAAACGTGAAATTCAACAAACATGATTAACTGGATAAAGTAAGGGATTGCACTGTTGTAGTGTGCAAGTCAGGCTCCATGCCAAGTAGGCAGCACAAAACTGCACTAGTCACTATGTGTGCATCAGGTCATGACCCCAACTGTCCCAGTAAGCAAAATTACCCCCACCCCACCCCCAAGGTCAGAGTAGCCATTGGTCAGGGAGGTACTTGATATTCACTTGGGACCAGAATGGTTTGAGGCTTGCTGAAGCAGTGGGCTTGTACTGCCACATATTGTCTTATAATTTATATTCTGGTGATAACATAAGTGAAAAAAATTTTAAGGATAAAATTGTAAAAAGTATAAGTTGTACTCACCCAATGTGATCACAGCATACCAGTTATTTACAACAAGAACTGTTTTTAATATGAGCACAACCTGAGCGATGTGATCATAATCATGAGAATGAAGAAAAAGTACAGTACACACACACTCACACACATGCACATCCATCTAAATCACACCCCTTATTCCCTCCTATGCTCCTCACTGGCTTCCCAATGCACACTCAAAAGCAACATTGCAGTTGTTAATAATGGGGACCTCATACTGAGGAAGTAGATTTTTTTTTAACGTTCCACAGTCATTAACCAGTTTAATATCAGTCAGTGTGCAGCATGTGCCTCTGACACTGCCATTGGTGTAGCAAACAGTGATTGTCATGGAAATTTTCTTCTTTTCAATTAGTGATAAGTGCTTTGATAATTTATCACCACCACCACCACCACCACCACCACCATCATCATCATCATCATCATCATCATCATCATCATCATCACCACCACCACCACCACCACCACCACCACCACCACCACCACCACCACCACCACCACCAGCAGCAGCAGCAGCAGCAGCAGCAGCAGTAATGTCTTGTGGGGGAGGCAAGAGGTTAATGAGTATCTTTACCCCAATCCATCACAATGCAGTGCCCATAAAACCATAAGGTTTGAGTGACCTGTCACTGTCAGCAGGACAGTCTGGCTTGCACTTTACGGTCTGGCTTCTCATTGCTGATGTATATATACACTGCACAGATCCATCTAAAGGGCTATGGCAAAGGCTAGTGCTTCACTCTGCATTGGGAAGCCAGTGAGGAGCATGGGAGGGAATGAGGGGTGCGATTTAGTTGGACTCATGCCAGAAAAAGGAAAAGCAACACTAGCAGAAGCTTGTGGGTTACAAATGAGGTACTTGGACTGGGAATGGCCTTGCAGCATGGAGTGAACCAGTGCAAAACCTGCTGAATAAAATATTTGTTGCCCTCTGTTGGAGTCTCCATTGCACTTCATTGGAACCGACTCTCTGTAGAATGGCTTGTTTTGAAAGAAGCAACGTTATCCATTTTGCCTTTAGAGGTCTGTGCTGTATAATTTTCCTGTTCATGTTGCTGCTGATAAAAAATATTATAAAAACCGCTGGCGCTGAACCTCCAGGTTTCGGCACCAAAAAAAAGATCGGGTTCGAACCCGCGACCTCACGAGAAAAGAGGGGGGGGAAACACACAAAAAAAAACAATAAAACAGGTCGAGTTCGAACCAGCAACCTCTCAAAAAAAGAGGGGAAAAAAAGTTTCAGCGTGGATTCAAACCCGTTCACACATG
>JAWQFJ010000626.1:0-2500 GCA_034096865.1 Theodoxus fluviatilis
AGAGGACCCAGCAATGTGCAGATACCGGCAACAGCAGGGAATTCTATGAAGCCCTCAAAGCCGTGTATGGCCCATCTTACCCCATCTTACCAAAGTCAGAGCCCGCTGCGCAGCGCCGACGGTCAGACACTGCTCACCAACAAGATGTCAATCCTGAACCGCTGGTCGGAACATTTCAGGACTCTTTTCAATGCAGATCGCTCTTTCGACATGCCATCCATCCTCCGTATTCCTCAGCAACCCATCTAGGCTGAATTGGATGAGTTGCCTACCATCGAAGAACTCAAGGAGGCCACGAAACAGTTGAAACCTTGCAAAGCTGCCGGAGTTGACGGAATCCCGCCTCAGATATGAAAGCATGGCGGTCCAGCTCTATTAGAGAGACTGCACAGCCTATTTGTATGTTGCTGGGAACAGGGCAGGCTTTCTCAAGACCTCCGAGATGCAGTCATCATCACCCTGTACAAGAACAAAGGCGAGAGGTCGGACTGCTCAAACTACCGGGGGATCACCCTGCTCTCCATCGCCGGAACGATCCTCGCGAGAATCCTGTTGAACAGACTGGCCCCCACCATCGCCCAGGACCTTCTCCCAGAGAGCCAATGTGGATTTAGGGCTAACAGGAGCTCCACAGACATGGTATTTGTTCTCCGCCAGCTCCAAGAGAAGTGCCGTGAAAAAAACAAAGGCCTCTACATCACCTTTGTTGATCTGACTAAGGCCTTTGACTGGAACAGGCAGGGAATATGGCTTATTCTTGAACGGTTCGGCTGCCCCCCAAAGTTCCTCAACATCATCATGCAGCTTCATAAGGACCAGCATGGACAAGTCAGACTGAACAGTGGCCTGTCAGAGCCCTTCCCCATTGTCAATGGCGTGAAGCAGTGCTGTGTCCTGGCACCGACCCTCTTCTCCATCTACTTCAGCATGGTGCTCAATCAGGCAATGGACGCCCTTGATGATGGGGACGCGGTGTATGTCAGATACAGGCCAGATGGCAACCTGTTTGACCTCAGGCGCCTGAGAGCCCGCACCAAGACTACAAACCAGGCGATCAGAGACCTCCTCTTCGCAGACGATGCCGCCTTCGTCGCACACTCTGAGAGAGCCTTGCAACAAGTTACATCCTGCTTCGCAGAGGCTGCCCAGCTCTTCGGACTGGAAGTCAGCCTAAAGAAGACGGAGGTCCTCCACCAACCTGCCCCCCGAGAAGCGTCTCACCCTCTTCACATCTACATTGGGGAGACCGAACTACGCTCTGTCAGCCAGTTCACATACCTGGGCTGCACCATCACGGCAGATGCCAAGATAGATAAGGAAGTGGACAGCAGAATAGCCAAGGCCAGCAGAGCCTTTGGCAGGTTGTATAAGAGAGTGTGGAGCAACAAACACCTCAGAAAGGACACAAAAATCAGTGTATACAGAGCGGTTGTCCTTACCACACTCCTGTATGGCTCAGAATCCTGGGTCCTGTACCACTGACACCTGAGGCTCTTGGAACGCTTCCACCAAACGCTGTATTCGTACGATCTTGGAGATACACTGGAGCGACTACATCACAAATGTGGAAGTTTTGAAATGGTCTCAACTCACCAGCATAGAGACCATACTTTTGAGATCTCAGCTGCGCTGGGCAGGCCATGTTTCCAGAATGGAAAACCACTGCCTGCCCATTATAGCACTATTTGGTGACCTTTCCACTGGTCGACGTGACAAAGGGGGCCCGAAAAAGAGATAGGGGCCTACAAAGACTCTCTCAAGAAAGCCCTCATCTCATGCAACATCGATCCCCGACAGTGGACCTCCGTCGCTGCTGACAGAGATGCCTGGCGCCACACCATCAATAAAACCACGGCAGTGTTGGAGAGCTCCCGCAGGAACACACTAAAGGAGAAGCGCCAGTGGAGAAAAAACCGAGAGGGCGTCATGCTAGACCCTGGCCAGATCTTCCCCTGCGGCCGCTGTGGTCGGGCTTGCCGGTCCCTATCGGCCTCTACAGCCACCAACGTGTCTGCGGTGAACGTGGACAGCCGCATTGTCTCATCTTCGTTCGCGAAGCAACGCCATAGACGTATGTGCATGTGGTGTGTGCGTGCGTTCGCGCGCCCATGTGTGTGTGCGCGCGCGCGTGCGTGCGTTCATAGTGCGTGTGTATATGCATGAGCAAATGGGGTTTTGGTGAATCTGCAATTGACTGATATTTAAGATAATAAGAAATTATTTTTTGTCCTTTTATACAGGAGATTATTTGGGTATAATACCACAGGAACGCGTGTCTTTTCCAAAGGTATAAACAGATGTTCAGAGACGAGCGCTCACGGCGAGCGCCCGCGTGGCAAGGGACGTGTAGGAGAAAAGCTTTGGGCTTCGCGAGCGCTCGCGATACTTTGAGATCGCATCTGCGAAACGCGTTTACATACAAGTATGTGCGTTCGTCTGTGTGTCTCAGTGTATGTCTAATTTGCTCGTCTGTCTGAGTGCCTATCTGTCTCCTAGTCTG